>CAUYON010093143.1:0-28318 GCA_963573935.1 Arctocebus calabarensis
GCTCTTGGGCTTAAGCGATTCTCTTGCCTCAGCCTCCCTAGTAGCTGGGACTACAGGCGCCCGCCACAGCGCCCGGCTATTTTTTTGTTTTGCAGTTCGGCCGAGGCCGGGCTTGAACCTGCCACCTTCGGTATATGGGGCTGGGGCCCTACTCGCTGAGCCACAGGAGCCGCCCATATTTCTCATTAAGTTTTAATAACACGGCATGGCCAGAAAGTTCATGTGCAATTTATATAGTGTCCAATCTAAAATTGCACACAAACTTTATGGACGTGCATAGGAAGAAACACCTATTGCCTTTTCTCAGTCAGGATCTACCTGCTGAATCTGACCTCCCTAATCCAGCAAATTTGGCATTGTGTTATATAGTGTGATCAAAATAACAGAGAAAGTCCACTCATCCCCAAATATTCAGGGCGTACATGTGTGCACGCAGGTCCACACACATACTGCTTAGACTTCCTGTCTAAAATGAGGGAGGAGAACTTCATCACTCATTCATACATCAATTTAAGCTATTTTATTCAAATTATGTACTTCCTAAAGCCTCAGGAATTAGAATGATTGGGGTTCTATGAGCTGAACATACAGCACACATTTAATGCTAATAAAAATAGAAATCTGCTTGTTATTTGGGGATATCTGGCTATGTGTGTGACTATGAATGTTCATGTATGTCGTGGTACATAGAAATACTTAAGTCTTTTAGCCAATAATTTTGAAATTTATTTTAAGTAAATAAGTTGAAAAATTAAACAAAGACATTCATGAGGTAGCATTTTTAAAGAAAATATAAAAATAATGTAAAGAGTCAATAATTGTAAAATTGTTAAATAAGATTTACACAGCAATTTAAAGAATGATTCTGCCTCTAAGGTAAATGTAAAAAAGATATATAAAATGATGTTGAGTAAACAATATCAAAGTATACAAGCATATACATTTTGATTACAACTACATCCAATTTCATTTATATGAAAAGTGAAAGAGATTGTCAAAAAAGATGACATAAACAATTATCGGAGTCAGAAATCCATTTGCTGCCACTAAAAAGAATTTAAATAAGTAAAAAAAAAAAACTATGAAAAACTATTAAATCCACAAAAAATTTGACACAGGAGGGTTGACCGAACATGGACCTTCAATAGGTAAGTCAGTAGTGGCCTAGACTGATGTCCCAGCGATGGTCTGGGTAGCCTGGGGGAAGAATTATAGAAATGCTAGAGGCAGAATCCCCCAAAACCCACCCAAATGAAGTAAGTCCTGTCTGGGGTTGAGCTGTTTGAAGCATCCTTCAGAAGCAGGGGGCTTCTTCACAGGAAAAGATTTCTTGGCCTGATTTAGAGCTAATCAGAAATCTCACCAATAGATTCTTCTTGCTTATGTTTTCTCTAATGCCCTTCTACTGCTAGTTAAGACTTTGGTAACTGCTGTTCCACAGGAAGAAATGGCAATTTAGTTCACGTTTATCCTTGTTGCAAATCCCTTTATATATTTATTAGTATCTTTGAATATGCACCTAAGTCCTCCTTAAAAGGATAACATTATCCTTAATTCTTTTTATAGTACAGGTGGATTCGATGTAATCAGAAATAATAATGCTTTATTATTTAGTCCTAATAACAATAAGAAACACATAATAAGTATTTATCAAGCACCATTTTGGCTGTTTAGCATGGAACAATTGATAGTAGCCAGGTAACAACCCTGATTCAGGTACAGTTATTTCTTCTTTTGTTTATTTTTTTATTCAAGATGTTCCTTTTTTATTAAATCATAGCTGTGTACATTAATGCAAACATGGAGTATAATGTGCGGGTTTCATATGTAATCTGAAATATATTCATCAAACTGGTTAACATAGCCTTCTTGGCATTTTCTTAGTTATTGTGTTAAGACCTTTATATTCTGTATTTAGTAAGTTTCACCTGTACCCTTCTAAGATGTACCGTAGGTGTGGTCCCACCAATTAGGTTATTTCTTCTATTCAGATAAGGAAACCAGGGGGAAGGTCGTTGTCCAACATTTTACAACTTACTTCTAGCAGAGATCGGATTTAGACCGCTGTCTAAATGAAGAGCCACTCAGTCCCCCTCAATACTGCCTCTTTTCAGCTCTTAACTGTTTGCTGTCAAAAAATCATGGGTCTTATACTCAAAAGAGGCTGGAGGACTATAAAAGTCTGCCTTACAAAGGAGATCATTTGTGTTTTCTGTGCTGGTGGTTATATGTTGTTTAGTTATTCTCAAGCTAGGCCATTAAATGGAAAATTCTAATACTTGAATAAAATACTAAGACCTAATAATCACGAGTCTTAGGGACATCGATGTGTGTGTGTGTCTGTGTGTGTGTGTCTCAAGCTTCCTTGACCAGCAGCTGCTTGGTAATTGTAGATCTTCCCAAACCTGAACTCAGAAGTAACAACATGGTATATGTGTCCAGTTAAACTCCCTAATGCTTCAAAAGTCAATTGCTGAAGATGAGCTTCTTGCCGTAGTGTAAATCAACCCTTTTATCTTAGGTTCCCCGAATCTCCTTTCTCCTCAAATCCCTTTTTTACAAAAGGGTGCAAACTGACTTTGACACAGAGAAGGGAAAATGCTCATCTTGCAGTTCCCAAAGTTTGGGGGGCTTTTGGAAAAGACTTCAGCCTCAAGGTTCTAGCATCACACAGCCTTCTTTACCATGCTGATAAATCAAATATGCACATTGTAGGCATGGGTGGCTCAGAGGACCCAAGCTGAGGAGAGACAAACTTCTAGCTGCTATATTTTAACCATCAATAGCCAGTGGCCTAATACTAGGAAAACCTTTAGACTTCTAATGCACCTGTCCCAGAATCAAATAAATCAAATCACATGCTTTAGGCTACAAATTAATGTGTACTTTGTTGTTAAATCTTGACCCTGGGGAGATATAAAAGTAAAAATTGAGTGTGCTCCACCATTATTTCTCAGTCACTTATTTTTATGATTTTCTTTTCCTTTAAATCAGAATGACTCCCCTACATCTGAATTGTTCCCCAAGTAATGCCGACAATTTAGTAGTCAGAAAATCACAGCTGATCACTTGTATAACCTCAGGCAAGGAAAGGCCAAACAAGGACAATTTCTCAAGCAGGCTTAACTTGTTTTCAATGAACTACTAAATGAAAATTTTTGATAAGACAAATTATTTAATTTGAAATCATAAGTGTCCTTTTTAACTCTTAGATTGTTTCAATTAACTTCAGCAAAGAATTGTAAAAGCACACAATGCATTCTCTCACACAAATATCTGCCTTGAGCAAAAAACAATTTGGAAAAAGATTTTCATTACTATAAGAGTAATGAAAACACCACACACAGAGGCACACACAGACACACCAGGCCCCAGTTCTGCCTCTCCCAGGCCACCTCATCTAATCATATCTATTTTTTAAAAGCTTAGACTTTTTAGAATGAATTTACCTTGAGCAAATTTACTTGCCATAACAATATTTGACCTGATAAAGGCAAATGGTGTAAATTGCTTAACGCCTATTTGCAGTACATTTACACCCAAATAATGGGCAAGAAAATGAATCAATTGAGTCAGCACACCATTGTTAAATATGCCAACATCATAGATCTTTATCTCGTGCAAACTATTTCTTTTAAATATTACAAAACAAGTTTCCAATGAGATTTTTTTCCTCCAATTTCACTTTAAAAATTACACATGTACTCCCTCAACACACACACACAGGTATAGATATATTAGGAGTTCTCAGGTTAAAATTGAAACGAGGTAATAGGAGAAACATAGAACTATCAGATCTGGAAAAGTAGAAAAAGACTGTATAACTTGACCCATTTTAAATCTAGCTTTGCACATTCATTTAGTCATTCAACAAACATTTATTGAGCGCTCACTATGTAATAAGCACATGCTCTGATATCTGTTCAAAAAATATATGAAAAGGCTATCTTTTCTGATCTTTTTTTGATTTTCTGATAATCATGGGTGATTGTCTTTATTTTTTATTTGTGAAAAATCATAAAATAAAATAAAAAAATCATAAAATAGATATTAAAGTTAAGCCAGTATTAACAGAGGCTCAGAGCAGAATTCCACTGAGAGGTGAAAACCACCTCAGTATCACCTATTCTTCACCTGTCTCTTCCTTCTCCTTTATTGTATGATATTCCTGGGAAGGGAAAAATGCCAGGTCCCTGCTTTATGGGAGAGATAAGTAAATCAGATGAATAAATCAGTCTAAAGGAGTTTCAACTTATTCATGGAGGAAAGCCACAAATAAGGAAATACCTGGCTTATTGGAAAGGTCTTTGAGGGCTGTTGACCTCATTATCCATGCACAGTGGAATGCAGAAGATACCTGACAAAAGTCCCTTTAAATATCCTAAAATATTAGTTGTGGAGAGTAGATCAATTCAAACAACATATTAAAGAAAGCTTTGTCAGAACTTGATAACAGGCAAGGTAAGTAGTAGAAAAAGGGAAAAGGGAAAATTGAAATTGGGATGATAAGGACATCATGAACAAAAAAAAAGAAGGAAGGAAGAACAGCTCATTTGGGAAGACAGAATAAATTAGGATAGAGTCTGGTCATTAAGGATCACCACAAAAGAAAAACACAGATCTAATATTAAAAGTAAATGATACCCTGCTTCAGTTCCTTTGCCCTGTCACCTTCATGTCTACTGTAAACTCAGGTCAGCTGGAAAAGGTTTCAGAAATCTCCTAAAATGAAATATTTAAAATATGTAGAGGAAAATAAGTCCATTTCAAAGCAAAGACTTTTAAAGGCAGTAGTTTAAAAAACATAACACCAGCTCAAGGAAGTAATGGGATGGACACAAATCCCTAGGCAATCCCAGAGCTATAACTCAACCAGGACTTCGAAACTAACCTTCACTTTATCTTCTCACCCTAAGATCTTCCTGCCAAACCCAGTAACGCTCTGATCGCTTTTTTACTCTTTCATGTCTGCACTGCACTGTTAATATTATTATAGCACAATTTGCACGCATTTTTTAACTCAGATTTTTCAGTGTAAACTCCCCGAAGGCATGTTTGCATCATGATATTAACACAGTGCTTAATACTTCAGTAACCTAATTTATCCACTACCATTTAAATTCAGTGTGTATGTTTTATCTCTGCAATTATATAAATTGTTCCAAGTTTGGAACCTGGTGCCAGTGTATAAATTCTTGAGAGCCAAAATGGAATAATAGTGACAGTGATTATTTGCTTATCTTACCCATTTTACAGTGAGGAAAAAACATAGACTATTGCACTTAATATTCAAAGCAACCCAGCGAACCAAGATCTTATCTGCACTATGGATAAGGAAACAAGCTCACATTTTAAGTAACCAACTCAAGACTACTCAGCTGGTTAGTTAGGACAGCCTCGCACTCAGCTTTCCCCTGATACAGTTTTATTTTCTGCTGATCTGCTCCTTGTCCTCCAGAAATGTCACTCAGCTAACCTAGTCATCTCCCCTTCCACAGCCGGTTGTGTTTCCACGGGGGTGAGATACTGGCAAAGCAAAAAGCAAATCAGGAAAACTGCTCAGACGAGTGAAATTAACCAATTGTTAGCTGCTGCTTCAAGGGTCCCAGACTTTTCCCAGATTTCTCAGCAGTTCCTTTAGAGCTTTTGTAAGCAACCCACTGTTGTCTGCATCAACGGTAACTAGACTTGTGATACACAAACAGGTTTAAAATTTTTAGCCAAAAAAATTGGTAAAATCCAAGTCTCTGCTGTGTTAATCAAGATCCCTGGGCTCCTCTTTTCTCTTTACCTCCATCTGATCTCTGCTCCAGGCATTGTTGCCAGGTATGCCCTGGTCTCCGTGTGTAATAAATTGTGGTACATGTACACCATGGAATATTACACAGCCTTAAAGAAAGATGGAGACTTTACCTCTTCCATGTTTACATGGATGGAGCTGGAACACATTCTTCTCAGCAAAGTGTCTCAAGAATGGAAGAAAAAGTATCCAATGTATTCAGCCCTACTATGAAGCTAATTTATAGCTTTCGTATGAAGAGTATAACCCAACTATAGCACAAGAATATGGGGAAAGGCGCAAGGGTAGGGAGGCGAGGGGGGAGGTTGGGGTGGAAGGAGGCTAATTGGTGGGGCCACACCTATGGTGCATCTTGGAAGGGTATAGGCGAACCTTACTAAATGGAGAATACAAATGTCTTCATATAATAACTGAGAAAATGCCAGGAAGGCTATGTTAATCAGTTTGATAAAATAGTTCAGATTGTATATGAAACCAGGACATTGTACCCCTTGATTGCACTATTATACACAGCTATGATTTAATAATAAAGACTATATATATGTACATACAATTTTTTATGTGTCCTGTTTTCCATGTTCATATACAAATGATCGTCCTTTTCATCTTTTCTAACTTCCTTCTTGCTAATTGATTTTCCTATGTGAATTTCTGGTTCTCTAATTTATTTTGCTGCTATCATTTCCTAACATAAAAAAATTAGAATAATCATTACTTATATAGCCCTTAACTGATTTATTACCCTTGAGAGTAAAAATGTTTCCCACTGCTGTTCCATAGATATTATTTTCATTTAAAGATACCTAAATTTTACTAGTATATATATTAGCTGAATTATAAGAAGCATTGTAAATAAAGAGTGTAGCTTAGATCAGAATACACAGTAAGAATTACACCTTATGACTAACCTCTGCATGTAATCACTAAGCATGTAGCCAAGAAACATTTTTAGATGAGATTTGTATTTTTGTTTTCTCTGACCTGGCCCTTTGGAGACATTTAGAAATGTTGGTTTTAACAGTGAAAGGCTAATTAAAACACAAGTAAATAACTTCCCTACTAAGATTTCTTACATCTCAGTTGAACTTGTTAAAAAGAAAGAATGGCTAAAATAACTATGATTCAGAAAAATGTCATTTAAGTATGAAGTGATTTACAATTTTGGCAAGAACGCCATTATTTAAGACAGAATCTTGTCATCTTTAAAGAGCAGGGTAGATAACTACAGCTTTCAGCAGCTCTGATGGTCTCTAGGAGTTTCAGGGAGAATACTTGAAGCTACCTAAGATTTCTCCAAAAACAGAGTAATTTGTCATTTCTACTTTTCCACTACTCTCTATACATTTATAAAGTGGGTACAATAATATTATACAGAAGCATAAATTTATAACCTTAAAAATCTTTCAACAAAAGTCTACTTTGACAGAAAAATTTGGGAAGAAATTAAAATATACCCATTAAGAGTTAAATAGATCTCATTTCAATCATTCAAGGTTCAAAATATTTGGAGAACTAGAAAGGAAGCAACCACTAGAAAAAAACAAAAAACTAAATTTGACCATTCAAATGCAGTGATTTTTCTGTTCACGAAGTGAACAGAAAACTGTTCTGTTATCTCCACAGCTATATCAGTCCAATAAAATGAGAAATTTGGAGATGATTATTTCCCTTCCAATCTTCACATTCCAAAAGTTTACAAATTGTCATCAAGTTTTAATTCATGTTCTAGTTACTCAAGTATTTCTCTCCTCATAATTAGACCCCTCTTGATTTTGAGAATAAAGGGGAAGTGGTAATGGGAATTCATAGCAACCTTGGAATGATATTATGATGAGGCACACAGGAATGCCTGAGTGTTTCCAGTCACCTCAACTCCAGGGAGTTCTAAGGGCTGCACACATGGAAAGACAAATCAGAGCAACATTTTTTTAACACCAGCTCAAGCTCCAGCTTCCCCAATGAAAGTCTTTAAGAGTTTGAATTAATCTGAGGCCTAAGTGTAACATGTTACTTTATCCAAAAAAGGTAGAACTAGCACATTTGGGTTGAAAAAAAGGTAGAGAAGGAAGAGAGGCAAGCAACCTTGGCAGTTCCCTAAAGAAAGAACTCCTGAGTACACTGATGGCACTCAAGTCGACCTCTCCCTGCCCCTCCCCACCCTCCTCTCTGCCTCAGAAATGTATATCCCACAATACACCAGTTTCTAAAGGACAGTACAGCAAATCTATCTTAGTGGACTTAAAGGGTTAATGTGGTGGTTTTAAAAACCCTCCAAGTTCAACTACAGCTCTTTAACCTGAATTTGCTGCAGTAGGAGGAGGGTAGTCAAGTGCATGTAACTTTTTCAGAATCCCCTGCTGTTCCTCCCTCTATCTCTCCTTACCCTCCCCCTAGATATTTGATTCCCACCGCCACTAAATTTGAATTACAACAGTTGTTTGCGTCAATATTTGATATTTGTTTGAGTGTCCGATGTCACTAACAAGTTCTTATGTGAGACATAAAGAAGGGAGCTGGTTTTTATGTAAAACCATGTGGCTTTAATTCCGGGGTTCATTTTTTTTATTGTTGAGATTCATCAAGGGTATAAGGAACCAGGTTATACTGTCTGGTTTCATTCTTCAGTAGTTGCCTTAAATGACACTTTCTCCATGAGGCTTTTCCCAGCCTTTTGACCCAACTTACTTTCCGTTTACACTTCCCTCCCACATAGTTCTTTACATAAGAAAGATTGCCTTTCTTGTAAGAATGTAAGCCCTATTAAAGTAGGAAGATGGCAGTAGGCCCATACAGCACATCAGTGCTGGTTAGATAAAGGTTACCCTTTCCCCAGGCAGATGAAACTGCCTGTCATGGTGCAGCTTATCAAGTGGAAGGTGGCTGCATTTCCTTCCCACTCAAGTCCTCGGCCAGGGCCTTGCACAGTCACATGCAATGCCCCACAACACAGATAAACCACTGTATCCTCCAGGACCTAACACAAAGTCTGGCACCTGGAGGAACAGAAACTTTTCAAAAGAAGATAGGTAATAGCCAATAAACTTATAAAGAACTGCTCAAAATCTCTAATCACCAGGGAAATGCAAATCAAAAGCACAATGCGATGTCACTTGACTCCATGGAGAATGACCGTGATCAAAAAGTCCCAAACAACAAGTGCTGGTGTGGATGTGGAGACGAAGGAAAACTTACACACTGTGGGAGGGGCTGAAAACTAGTGCAACCTCTGTGAAAAGCAGCACAGAGATACCACAAAGAATTCAAAGCAGCCCTACCATTTGATCCAGAAATCCCACTACCGGGTATTTACCCATAGGGGGGAAAAGACATTTTATTAAAAAGACACCTGGGCTTGAATGTTTTTAGCAGCACAATTCACAATGGCAAAATGTGGAAATAACCCTAGGGGCCATCTATCCAAGAGTATATTAATAAAATCTAGTAAATGTATACCATGACTACTTGGCCATAAAAAAATTGACAACCCATACCTCTTCTATCTGGACAGATTTGGAGACCATTCTTTTAAGTGAAGTATCACAAGAATGCAAAAAGAAACACGACATGCACTATTAAATTGGAACTAATCAATCAATCAATACATGCACACATAGAAATAAGTCATCATAAATCAAACAGGTAGGGGGAGGAGAGGCTGGATGTTCACACCTAACGGGTACCATGTGCAGCATCAGGGTGACGGGCACACTTATAACTTTGACCCAAATGGTACTGAAGCAATGTATGTAACCAAAACACTTCTATCCTCAGAATATTCTAGAATTTTTTTAGGTTAAAAAAAAATCTTTATCAAATTCAATGTTGATACTTAAAATTTTGACACTTGAAAGACCCAATTATAAATCCATTTTTCCAATTAATTTGCTCAATTTATTTTCGCACCTTGTTCTCTTCTATTCTCCTTAAAATATGCACGTACACACATACATTAATATCTCTACACACAGTGTAATTTGTTTTCTAAGCCTGTTATTTGCTTAGTCTGCCTACTGTAACCTTGCTTTATAATGAAAGTTTCAGAGGTAAAGTGGAACAAAATGTGCAAGTTAACATGGTATATTATTACAGGTCAGATTTTCTTCTCCCTGTTAAATATTATTAATATATTTGTTAAACCTTTAGTCTCTATTTTTGCTTCCCTGTCCTGAACAGTTTGTAAAGGTCTCTTGCATTCCCTCGATAAAACTGGAACTCTGTGTAACCATAGAGATTTCATACTGTGTCTTGGAAATTCTTAAAGCAAAATATTTTACTGCATTCAGGAAATAAATTGTAATCCAATATTTAAAAAGAAAAAATAAAGAAATTCCCAACAGCTAGTTATCCCAACTAGAACAAACTGCTTCCAAAAGTTAGTGGACTTGCCATGATTAGACAGGATCCAGCAGAAATGGGTTAGTTTTTGCCTTGAATGTTGTAAAGAGATTTTTGCAGAAGGACAAAACTTTGAGAAGGTTTGGACTCTCAGCATTTTCTAAGAATGTAGGTTCTGCCGCAGAAGAGCAACGATCATTTCCCCGAATGCAACTTTGCAGGCATATTATTATTTATTAGCCTTTCCAATAAAAGACTGCAATAGAGTCGTTAGAAATTTATTGTGTTGTGAGTTCACTGTAATAGTTATGAAAATCCTGAGACTAGTTCGGGTGACTTCTGCGTCCTGAGGCAGTAGTCATAACACATGGTAATACTGAGCTGGACTCCTGAGCTTGGATTCCATGGTTGCAGTCCCAATTTCCCATCTACCATGGAGAAGCCATATAGAATAGTGTTTTAAGTATTCTGGGTTAGTAGCAGCATTTCATGGGGATAAATGCTATCTCTGGCACTCATTAGCTGTGCATGTCCTTGGAAAAATCAACCTCTCTGTGCCTAATCTCCTGATCTCAGAAATTGGGATAAAATAATACCCAACTCATCTGAATTATCATGAGGAGTAAGTGAGTACATATAAAGCACCAAAACCCACCCAACTCAGATAAACACTCAAATATTAACCCATGCCTGCAGATAAATGCTCTTATCTCTTCTGTGTCTTCGTTTTCTTGTTTATACAGCAAAAATAACCCTACTCCCTTGGAGCATTGTGAAATCACAAGCAAGGTGTCAAAAGGCTTTGTAATATACAAACTTTTAGACAAATACCAGAAGTGAATAAAATTAATATTATGAACTGCTAAAAAAAAAAAATCTTTTCATTTCTTTCCTTCCTTCAGTCAAAAGTACTTTATTCAGCTCTCTTCCTCACTATTGGAGGAGAAATGTTTTACTAAAAAGAGCTAGGACGTGTACATCCGTGTGCACAATCGCTGTAGAAATAAAGGCATTCTTGTTGGCAAGCTTCCAGAAATGGGTTTTAGCATTTTTCTACATAGCAAAGACCGGGGCTTTTTCAGTATATGCAGTGAACTAAAAGCACCCTCCACAATAATAAATGCATTCTCTCAGAGTCACAAGAAGTCTCTTGCTCCTACCTCCCACTGTTTACTTCTGCAAGTATTCCCTAGTGCATCAATTCACAGAGCAATCTATCAAAGGTGCGGGGAGCAGAATGACCTCCCAACAGAAAGAGAAAGTACCGTCTTCCTAAAAATGGGGGAGGGAAGCTGGAGGAGACAGGCTGGACGCATCGCTCCCCAAGGTCTGCTTGACATTTCACGGCCGTGCTGCTGTACACTGTGTCCTATTTCAAGTTTTCGGTGAATTCTTTCCATTCCCCAAACTTGGGGAATTAGAGCCAAACTTTAAAGATGCAAATGCAAAGTCCTGCACTTAAGTCAAAGAAACGATTGCCTACAGGCCTGATAGATGAGATAGATGCATCTTAGTTCACATACACAAAGCTGAGAGGTAGCCTGCTCTTGAACATGGCACGTGACTATGTCAGGATGACTCCGACATAGTGATCTAAACAAATATTTTTAAATTAAGATATCATTTTCTTAACTGTAACAGGGCATATGGTTGTTGTAGAAAAGTTTTAAAAATAAAACTTATATAAAATGTATAAGTCAGCTAGTTATCACAATTTGCAGAAAACCCACCTAAGATGAGGCCTTAGATTCTAAGCTCCAGGAAGCAGGGATATTCACACAAGGGTGGGCAAGACAGACAGGGCTCTGCCCTTGAGGACCACAGCGGGCAGTCCGTCACATCTTCACCCACATGTCATCTTTTTGGGCAGTCCTGCTCACCCGAGTTTATATTTCCCTCCAACACTCCCCAGTTATGATCACCTTTGGAACATAGTCTATAATTTTTAATAAATTTATTTATTAAATTTAAATAATTTAATTTATTCTAATAATAAAATTTATAATTTTATTAATTTTACATACATTCATAAATAAAATATCCTCTAGTTGATGGATGTGATGATACAGAGTTCTATGTCCCACTAGCAGGCAACTGATTACCTTTATTCCACATTATATACTTTTATCGTTTATTTTGTTTATAGTCTCTTCTCACTCAAAGGTTGATTTGCTATGATATTCCCAGAATTGAAACAGTACCTGAAACAGAGAAAGCAACTGATATTTGTTGACTTCATCAAGAAGTAAACCAAAATTGAATAAAAACACAATTCAATGTAAATTTTTTCCCCAATAACTAAAACTATGTGTCCAATAAGAGAGGACCAGACAAATAACTTACAATACTTTCATAAAATTAAATATAAAAAAATGCATTGCTACATTCAATAGCATATAAAATTTCTACCATTAACTTTGTTAGATTTTGAAAGTCACCTTATGAAAAAATGTATATGGTATAATCTCATTTTCTATATATATATACACATATTCCTATATTCAGACTGATGCATAATCCCTGCTGTGCTACGTACTGGGGACATATGGAGGGGAAAGTGTAGTTAGGAAAGAAACCTTAACGAGATAGTGATGTTAAGGCTACAATCAGCCCTGCAACAGATGTACATGTGTCCAGCCCTTCTGCTTTAGGGAAGGTCTGACTTCTTGAGAAAATGGGTAGGGAAAGGTGGAAACAGCCACCTCATTAGAAAACGGGTGATGTCTATCACGTACATACATGCTGGTAATGGCCACTCTGTCAGGGAAAATGTCCTCTAGTTGACAGATGTGATGACACAGGGTTCCATGTCCCATTCGAAAGCAAAGCTACAATTTCTCTGTTATTCATGAACACAGTGAGATTTGGGATAGGTTATTACTGCTCTGATGTTTTTAGCCCTGAATAGGGAAAGGAATAATATAAAAATCTAGTGAATTGAAACTAAAGTATGTTTCTGTTTTTAGTGCAAATTCTGTTACATGGTGCTGTATCTGCTATGATAGCAAGAACCATCATGCAGTGTGTCTTTTTTTTTTTCCACTGTCCTTAATACCTTAAAGAAAGCAGAGACTCAGAAACTCAATCTGATACAATCCACTCCGTTTGTCATCGGTACAATGTGTCATCTGCAAGTTCATCCAGTAGCTTCCATCCATTGCAGGGTGTGGAGCACCTAAGAATAGCTGCAGAACTTGATGCTAAGCTGCTTGTCGGGAAGCACTAAGCTTACTGCGTGACTCACTGTGGGATGTGAATTCTTGTGAAAGTGCTGATAAAGGAGGTGTCTTTCAGCCAGGGAAGGGGAGAGAGCCTTTTAACTGGTTGCTGTGACTCTAAGAACTCCCACTCCTTAGGTCTTCTTATGAAAAACAGCAAACTTGCAGAGAGGCAACTCTCCTGAGCAACCCTGAGTGGCATGCGGGTGAATTTCTCCCTTTCAGCTCAGATAACAAAGCTGGATGGTTTCCATTAAGGAAAATTCTGGCCATAAACAGCACCACAGGCTTAGAAAAGACTCAAGGTCTGAACAACTTGGGAGTGTTTGTGAATTCCTCGTTTCAAACCTTTTCTGTATTATCATATTAGCTACTTAGTAAGTGTGTAGCAGTCAAATACCCCAATCTCAAACATACACTTAAAAATCTGGAAATAAAATGAAAGTGATGACAGAGAAGGTTTACTCAGCTGGGGACTGTGCTAAACCCTTTGCATGCATTTTCTAATATAATTTTTATGATAACTCTACAAGGTATATTAGATTATTATGACTAAATTATGTATAGTTACATGGTCACAAAACTCCTGATCATGACAATATCCTGCAGTTTGGCTTTACTTCATTCCATTTGAATTTCACAACCACCTGCCATGGTAAATCAAGAATTTACTGTGTCACTTGTACTTTATAATGACATTTGTGCACAAGTCCCTGGCTATGGTAAAAAGACTATTAATTCAAACTTTATATTGATTTACCTGGGATGCAAAGTAGGAGAAAAGAAAGATAATTTCTCTAAACCATGAAAGAAGAGACATCATGAATGCTCATCATTCTCACATGAAGTTTTAATGGTAGAAAAATAGGAAGATCATCTCTTTAACATTCAAAACATCTGGTGCTGTTCATATTCTTCTACCTGATGACCAAGGAAATATCTCACTGTTTGGAACCACAAAAGTAGAAATTGCACACAATTCGGCCCACTAGATAACATGGTAGTGGTTAAGGTATGGGCATCAGAGAGGCAAGGGGATGTAGGTTCAGATCCCACTACTGCTGCTGTCTAGCTCTGTGACCTTGGCATATTATTACTGCTCTTAGTCACAGAACCTTCCACTGTAAAACAGAGTTGATATATTTGCTCACTTTTGTGAGAACATGATGCATACAGAGGGCTTACCAGAATACTGGGCCCACAGTCAACACTCAACAAGGCTCTCAAATGACCGCCATATATATTATTCATATACTTTCAAACCGAGCCATCACTCCCCCAAACCACATGTCTTCTTTTTATATCATCAAAGTAGACCAGCAATTAATATGATCCCTCATTCACAACTTTTCCTTCTTCTATAAAATAAACGTCAGACTCACTATAGAAACCAAAAAAGATTCAGTTCTGCACTCCAAATATCCCCTCATTCTAAAATTTTATACTTGTAATTTGTCACAATGTGTTCTAATATCTCCATCTTGGACAACATTCCCACCTTTTCAAGATGATAAATAATTTTTCCGTATAATTTATCTCTGAAGAAACAGCAAAGGAAGAACATGGTTGAGTGTGTGGTGAGACCACTGATTATATATAACTCAGGGATTGTTAGCACGTTACATGCACATTTCTGACAATGTTTATTTTTATATGTATAATTTACTGGTTCAGTTACTTTGTGTAAAAGAAAAATCGATACCTATCTGTGTCTTTTAGAACTTTGGCTAAAAACAAAAATGCTAATTAATTCTCTAAAAGCAATGTTATTAAACATAACTTAAACTTTTCTTGCCAGCATTGCAGAATGAATCCAGGCTTTCTCAGTGAACAGCTGAATATTGGATAGACAAACTTTGTTTTTACTATCTGAGCAATGCCTTTATGTTATTTATATTTTTATTTCAAAATATTAATTAAGGGAGTACAAGTGTTTTTGTTTCAAAGATAATCTTATATAATGCTTAAGTCACAGCTTTTGACATGCCCATGAGAATAACAGTGTTCACTGTAGGCAATAGTGAGTTTTTATCCATTCCTTCCTTCTCACCTTCCCCTCTTCTTGGTTTCTTGCGTCCTTTGTGTTGGTTTGTGCCCATGTGTTCTCATCTATTAACTTCCACTTACAGGTGAGAACACAGTAAGATGCTTCACTTAGCATGATGGGTTCCAGTTTCATTTATGCACATTGCTGCAAATGATATTTCTTCATTTCTTTATATAAGTGAGGATTACTCCATGGTGTGTGCGTGTGTGTATACACATTTTCTTTATCTACTCCTACTTGAAGGGAACTCAGGCTGTCTCCACATCTTTTCAGTTGTGAATTGTGCTACAAGTATCTTTTGTTTTTTTCTTTTCCTCATATATCCCCATTTATTGTTTTTTTAATGTAAAATACAGTATATGGGGACACAATTATAAGAGGGACTTTAACTAACAAATGTAATCAATGTAACCTGGTTCTTTGAACCTTCAGTGAATTCCCCAGCAATAAAAAAAAGAAAAGGCATAAGAAATTAAAATAAAATACAGTATATGCATTCTATAGAGTATTGCTCAGCCATACCTAGCAGTGGGATTGCTGAATCGAATGTTAGGTCTACATTTCTTTCTTTGAGGAATCTCTATACTATTTTCCATAGAGTTGCATTAATTTGCAGTCCACCAACAATAGTGTACAAGTATTTTTGTCTCTCTGTATCCACACTAGCATCTATTGTTTTTTGTTTTTTAATAATAGCCACTTTTACAGGGTAAGGTGGTACCTCATTGTAATTTTAATTTACATTTCCATGATGATAACTGATGCTGAGAATTTTTTGTTATATTTCCTGGCTTTTGTCTATACATACCTTCTTTCAGAAAATGACCCTATGTGATTTACAGATTCCACACAATTCCCATCAAAAACACCAGCATCATATTTCATAGATCCAGAAACAATAATCCTCAGCTTCCCTTGAAACCAGAAAGGAACCCAAATAACCAAAGCAATCTCAAGTAAAAAGAACAAATCTGGAGGCATCACATTACCTGACTTCAAAATTACACTATAAGGCTATAATAACCAAAACAGCATGGTACTAATATAAAGGCAGGGACATAGACCAAAGGAATAGAATAGAGAACCCACAAATAAAACCATCTGCCTACAACCAAATGATCTTCAACAAAGCAGACAACCACATACACTGGGGAAAGGAAGCCCTATTCAATGAACAGTGCTAGGAAATTTGATAGTCACATGAAGAAAACTCAAACAAGGCTCCTATCTCTCACCAAATACAAAAAATTATTCCAGATGGATAAAAGACTTAAATGTAAGCCATGAAACCATAAAATATCTAGAAGAAAATGTAGGAAAAACTCCTTTGGACATAAGCTTACGCAAAGAATTTGTGACTAAGATCCCCAAGAAACAAATGTAACAGTAACAAAAATAAATAAATGATTAAATTAAAAAACTTCTGTACAGCAAAAGAGATAATCAGCAAAATGAACAGATAACCTACAGAATGTGAGGAAAATATTCACAAGCTATCTACCCAGCAAAGGACAGATCTAGAATGCACAAAGAACTCAAACAGATCAGCAATAAAAAAACAAACCACCCCATCAAAAAAGTGTGCAAGAGACATGAACAGAAGTTTTTGGAAAGAAGAGGATATAGATACTCTCCGTATTAATTAAGGCCTAGGAGAGACATTTAAAAGTCTCATAGTTAAAGAGAAAAAAAAAGAACAGGGTGCTTTTAAGCTGAGTTTAGGGGCATTTTTGTGCTATTTCGAGTTTTGTTTTTTTTTTTCAGACAAATCAAGGTACTAATCAGTAAATTTGGATTTTCTGTGTATGTTCTCGCTACTCATTTCCTGCTCTTGTGTTACAGTTAAGAAGAGAAAAATTCATGATCTGAAGTGGTTTACTTAAATTAAAATTATTAAACCATTCCAAAAAATATGCATTGATCTCAAGCACCCAATAAGCACTGTAAAAATGTATTATAAACAAAACAAAGATGACTAAAACCTACTTACTATGTGGTGCAGCTCTTCAAGAGTTTCTACTAGGTAGATAGCACTGGGTCCAGCAGGTGCTGAGAGCGACTCAGGAAAGTGGGTGAAGCCAGGGACACTTACAAGATGGAGACAGATTCTTCCAGAAGGATTTGGGGAGATTTTCTTGAAAAAGTGCCCGCTGAACTGGGTTTGCTAACAGGTTGGGTTTCAAACACCTGGGTTGGAAATGTGGTAGGACAAAGCCATTCCAGACCCAGTAAACAGCATGAGGACAGAAGGTTCAAGGTATGTTTTGTAAACACACATGGGTCTATGAGTTCATGTAAAAGATAAACATATAAAAATAGTTAGTGTGAGGTGAAGTATATCAGGTCCTGGTACCTTCAATGTACCTTTGCAATTCGCTACCTCCCCCTTTCAGGGAATAATACCATCAGGCCCATGTGATTTGCCAGAATATAAAAAATGCACTTCAATACCTACTTCAACCAATTAGGGCAAAACAACTTTCTCTTCCACCATTCTGTGTTTTAGCATTAAAAGCTTTGAATTTGACTGCAAAGGCATTTAACCCAACACTGTTTATCTCAAGAAGAAACAAGAAAATGTAAATTATAAACAATCAAAACGTCTAGTAGCAGACTGTCATACTAGAATGCCATCTAGAAAATTCATATTATAAAAGAATATTTAATAATAATAGCGGTCAAATATATATTAAGTGGGGGTCACTAAACATTGTATACAGAACTAATTCCTTATGTTTATGTGTGTGCGTGCACATGTAAAGCGAGAAGATAACACTCTAAGGCACTAACCATGGGTTCCTGCCAGATGATAAGGTAAAAAATATTATGTGTCTCTATTTTCTATCCTTTGTTTACTTGTGCTTTAAAATTCTACTGCAGAAAATATGTTGCTCTGGTAAAATAAAAATGTCTGTGCATAAGTATATACTTAGGTATGTGCAAGGCTTAATTCTCTACTTCAGGGAAAGTGAATTTAAAGCAGACACTGAGATTCAGATATTTACTCAAAAAGAAAATGAATAAATCAATGAATAAATGCTCTTTTTGTCTGAAACAAGAGCTCCCATGTGAAAAATCTCTCTACCCACTATGCAATTTAATCAAATCTTTTAATCAAACTTAAATTTATTCCTTTAATTCAGAGACAATTCTTAAGCTATCATCAACATTTCAATCATAAAACATACAATGTTGAACTTCAGCATAAGAAAATTTCACATGATACATTTCTTAAATAACCAGAAGAAAAGGATTAAACTCTTTCATTTCCTTTGAACATTACCTCACAAGGACACTCCAAAGCTACTTCGTGGTTGCCTCATTGAAATCACAAATACTTTACATTATTAATTATATGTAAGATGCAAATGATAGAAGAGCTCAATTTGTATACATTTGAATAATCTACTAAGAGTGGGGCTTCGCTGAGTGGTGGTATTTAGCTGAGTGTTGCAGAACTAGTTTGGTAGGGTAAAAACACTTCTCTGCATGCTAAACTTGTATTTTAATCATGCCTTACTCTTTTGCCACAAGTAAATAGGGTATTTCCCAATCTAATGCCTTTCACTTAACATTTGTCTTTGTAGGAGATGAAGGGTAGAGTAATATTGATTGTAAAACAAACACTATCAACACCAACCCAGCATGCTTATCGATATTTTTGCAGCTTACTAATGAACAAGCAGTAAGTAGCCCCAATACTTATTAGTGACACTAGACCACTGACCCCATAGAAGTGTGTGTGTGTGCAGATGGGTTCACATTTACAAAAAGGTTGTGTGGGAATGCTTTTATATAAAGCAGATGCTTTCAGCCTTCCCTGTACATCAGTCACAACCACCTGAGGAGTTTTGTTCAAATATCAGTATCAGTCCCCGACCCAGAGCTTAGCTTCCCATTGACCTTTGCAAGCCCTTGGTATGTCCTGAAACTCCCCAGGAGATTCTAGCCTACAGCCAAGGTTGAGAACCCAGGTGCAGCGTTCAGACTATGTAAATCTACAGTTCATGCACTGATGCTTCTGTTTTCTTAGCAAATTTTATAATTTTATTATGCAGACTTCCAATGAACATCTAAAACCATTCAAATGGTTAGTACTTCCATTTCCAGTGTGGCTCCTCACCCTTCCTCACTACCTCACTTTGTCTTAGGAGAGTCCTTCTGTGCTGAGTCCTAACAGAAGAGCAGGTTGCAAACACTAAAACTTCAACTCTACTTAGTCATTTCAGCGAAGGGGATACGGTCTAAAATTCAACCAATACAAGACTCCTCTCCCTCCTACTCTCTTCCCATCACTAACAGGTGTCACTAGTCTATTCCCAATCTTCCACCCTCCAATATGGCATATGTAATAATGCCACCAGAGACTCGACCCAGAGCCTTCACTAGTGCCCTGCAGAACTACTCTTCTCTGGAGAGAAAAAACAGACTTAGCTTGTGCCTTGTTCACTCCTTTTGCCTCCTCTCCAATTACTGAAGCCTGCCCCTTCCCTGTTGGTCTTTCCCTGAAATATCTTTCTAACAGCGGATAGAAGTCAGGGGCTCTCACGTTCCTTCAGGAACACACCCACTGAAACTGGAAGCATGTCCATCACCTGTCAGTCCCA
Source organism: Arctocebus calabarensis (assembly GCA_963573935.1). Taxonomy (NCBI): domain Eukaryota; kingdom Metazoa; phylum Chordata; class Mammalia; order Primates; family Lorisidae; genus Arctocebus; species Arctocebus calabarensis. The sequence goes on from CAUYON010093143.1 coordinate 20,008, forward strand.
GATGCCCTTTCTAATCATCGTGTTCTGCCATCTCTTAACAACCTCTGTTTTCTCAAAATGCCCCTTCACCCCAGGCACTGCATCTTCCTATCCCCACATGTGTCATTGCCTGGTGACAGGACCATCACCCACTATCCATGATGACTTCAGCATCTTACTTCTCAACCCATTCCCCTCTATGTCCCTGTTGATGCTGATAACTTTTCCATGCCCTGGCCTCAAAGCAGAGCATGACCTTTGCAGCAAAAATAGCTTTTATTTCCACCGTACTTCAGCCACCTACTGACAGATATCACCAAACTCTGGACTCACACTGGGAACCACTCTTTTTTCAATGCCTAAATCTAGAAATATCTCTCCCACCTCACCACCTCCCTTCTTCCTATAGGACTCTCCAGGTTTTTCTTCAATAAAGAGTAAAGTTTCCTGAGAAAGGGGTGCCTTGTGCTGTCCCCACTGTCACCAACCAGTTCCAATATAATCCCTTGGAGGCTGTATAGATAATTAAATCAATAGAAAGTTAAAAGCACAGCCCTGGGTTTGTGTCCTACATGTAGTACATTGCACAATTTTGGAAAGAACATTTCATCTCTGTAGACTTTATAGAAAAGGAAGACAACAAAAAACTCTACTTCACAGCCATTGCTGTGAGTGTTAAATGATCTGATGCAATTGATATGTGAAGCTTAGTAACTGTCACATAGTAAATCTTACTACACGTGGTAGTATCTTCCTGTTGATATTTATTTTTATTATTATCTGGCTTCTGCACCCACATGCATTTGGATCGGCTTAGGTGAAGTTGAAAAGAGACACCAAGTCAATGAGTCAGCAGATCTCAATCCCCACCTGTCTCTAAGGGGCCATCCTCCCTGGGTCCTTACTCATGCTAGACTCTTCTTTGCACACTCCCAGCCACCATATTTGAACTACAACCTTCAAATGTAGGCATCCGTTTTCTATTGGAGCTCTTATTACTTCTATTGCTTTATTTAATCATACACACTTATTGTTCTAACTTCAGTTTTGTTTTCAGTTCCCTGCTGGGATAGCTTCACACAATTAAATAGGCGGAAGCTCAGGCCAAATGCCTGCAACAGAATGTTTCCCATATTCAAAAAACTTGCTTCTCTACAGACAATGACAGAATCATGTCCACCCTCCAGGCATTTTCTTAGCTATTGTGTTCAGACATTTATATTCTGCACTTAGTAAGTTACACCTGTACCCTTCTAAGATGCACCGTATGTGTGATCCCACCAATTACCCTCCCTCCACCCATCCTTCCCCCTCCCTTGCCCTTTTCCCCATATTCTTGTGCTGTAATTGGGTTATAGCTTTCATATGAAAGCTATAAATTAGTTTCATAGTAGGGCTGAGTACATTGGATACTTTTTCTTCCATTCTTGAGATACTTTGCTTAGAAGAATATGTACCAGCTCCATCCATGGAAACATAAAAGAGGTAAAGTCTCCATCTTTCTTTAAGGCTGTGTAATATTCCATGGTGTACATATACCACAATTTATTAATCCATTTGTGGATCCATGGGCCCTTGGGGTTCTTCCATGACTTAGCAATTATGAATTGGGCTGTAATAAACATTCTGGTACAAATATCTTTCTTATAATGTGATTTTTGGTCTTTGGGATATATATCTAGTAGAGAAATTGTAGGATCAAATGAAGGTCTATTTTTAGATCTCTAAGTATTCTCCAAACATCTTTCCAAAAGGACTGTATTAGTTTACATTCCTACCAACAATGTAGAAGTGTTCCCTTTTCTCCAAATCCACACCAACATCTCTGGTTTGGGGATTTTGCTATTCACTGAGCTTTTGTTCAATTCCTCACACCTGTCTGAAGCAAAGTTTCTGGTCCATCTGCCACATAACTTTGACATTGAGCAAGAATTACAGCTTTTGAGAAACCCCTGTAGAATCAGAAATGTCTCGGTCATGAATACCTTTCATGTGAAAGGCTCTATATCTAATTCCAAAGGCTGCAAACTAAATTTTATTACTCTATTTCCAAACATCAAAGTTGTTTGGGTTAAATAGGAGTCAGATAATTTACTTTCTTGTTTTCACATAATATAAAGAACTTCCAAACTTTCAACCATTTGCTATTATTATACTTTTCTCCCTCTGTGAGTACAAAATTAGCTCAATTTTAGTTAATTTCCAACTGCTGATAAACAAAGGTCTCCTTAGCAACAAGCAGAGAAAATATCTGAATAACCTAACATGATTCAAGGAACAAGAAATGCCTTTGTCCTTGGCTCATTGGCAACAAGTTATCCCATTCCAAGTTCATTACTCCCATGATCATGATGGTATTTGAAGCAATCCACAAAGGAATATTAATTCCGACAACTTCTAATAGTGTTAGATAATAACTTACAAGTCAGTCATATAATGCAAAAACCATGGAAATATCACATTTAAAGATACAGAAAATATAAATTAAGAGCAATGGTACATTTTTAACCTTGTACACAGGATGATTTCAACGTTTTGTATCAAGATTAGCAGAGGTAGAGAGATGACATCATTAGAGTTCCTTTCTTTTGTTTAACTGTATTTACAAAGTGTTTAACAATGAAAATGTATTAATTATAAAAAGAGAAAAAGTTTTCTTAATATTATACTCACCAGTCCAAAAAAGTATTAATAATAACTATGCTACTAAGAGTAGCCTTTATTGAATAATATTTAAAGTTAATATAAATTAGGTCATTCAACATTTATGGAATGCCTACTTTGATAGACCCTTGAAAAAGAGGAAATATGTTGTTTCTAAAGATACTAGAAGTGGGAGAAATATAGCCACCAATGACTGACTGGTCAGAGGAAGGGGAAGGTAAAAGTACCCACTTTCCCACTTAATAATCTTACCTCAAAAGAGCCGAACACCAAAAAGAACTGACCTTAAGGAAATGCAAAATTAGAGGTCTCTGCCAAATTTGCTGTTATTCTCTCAACATCCATGGGAATTCTACCTGCATAATAGGCCATGATGACTCACCAAAAAATAAAATTTCTATGTTTTTTGCCACTATGTATTCCTTAAAAAGTTTAAAATCTTTCAAAATGTGGTCATGCACAGAGCACCCCTATTCCTCATGAATTTCTAATGAGGAAGGTATCACTCAATAATTTTGAAGCCAGGTTTAAAATAACTATGCCTAAAGTAAATATAACCTTTTTTAAAAATATGTATAAAATTTTACATGTCAAGTATTATGCATAATCCCACAAACTATTTCCTGTTATACAACCTCAATATGAAATTTAACTGTGCTCCTGGCCTGCTCCAAGCTGATGTATCTAGGCAGTGCTAGAGAAAAACTTTAAGATAAACTTTTCAAGAAAGAATCCTCGGGTCCACAGTCATTTCTATTGGCCAGACCTCACTATTTCTTTCCTGACACAGGTGGTATTAATTTCACTGACTCTACGGCTTCATAGTAGAAGTAAATTAAGTCATGGTTTTAAAATAAACCTTAAGGCCTTTCTTTGAAATAATGGTATATTGAGGGGGGAAAGTCTCCCACTAATGGAATAAATTGCTTTCAAACATCTAAAAATTGGCAAAAGTGACCACGTGTTTAGCTTGCCTGCTTGAATAATAATGAATATGGGCTTGTATGTTTACAATATTTCCTAAACATTGTACTCTCTCCAAAAAAATTCAAAAATAAAAACCTCAGCTGAATTTTTTTTAACAGTCTTGTGAGATCCTGGGGCCCAGAGTACCCTGTTTAATCTAGAGCAATCAGATTGATATGGACAAAGAATGAGGTTCCACATCCCACAAGTAGCATTCAATCCATCATGTTTGGAGATGGCAACTTAAGGTGAATCCGTTCAAGACAGCTACTTGACATTCTGTTTTCATTCACGCTTAAAGAGCTGTGGCAATTGTGAGAATTGATTGTGACTTTTAATTCTTGAACCAGGAAACAGAGACCAAGGTAATCGGCACATTTATCAAATTTAAAGACTAAACATTTAAAATGACCTGACGGTTAGCTGTGTTTGCTTTGAGTTACTGATCTGCACTAGCAACTGAATAATGATGCAAGTGGGGTATTTTTGAAATTGGCTTTTACTCTACCTACCAAAGAAGGAAGAAGCCACAAAGCGATCATCTCTTTGGTAACTCTTTAAGACAAAATAGCAAACCACAACTTCCCATAAATTTATTTCATCTTGGTTCCGTGGGCAACACCAGTCCACTGTGGACATTCTAATACAACTTTCCCTCACATTTTTGGGCTGAGAGAGGCTTTATCTTGCTCCCTGCTTTGCTTTACTTTTCTCTCCATTTTTATCCATTCCACACACTGTTGCCAGGCTAAATTTTCTATAATGTCTCTTTAGCATTTTGGTTACCTGACTTTCTGTCAAATTAATTATTTGTCAAATTAGTTAAGACCCTGGGCTTCCACTGTTTACTCAAGGTGTGTGGTTGCCCACACAACTCCCCATGTCTTCATACATGGTAACTCCTTCAATTAGTTGGCGCCCTATCCCTAAATCTAAGAGAGGCTCAGCTCTTCTCTGCACCGACATAATTTGCAGTGCTCTCTCTGAGAAGGGCAATTCCCCTGGCTAAGTCAACTTTACATAGAGGTGATTAGAGAACATACTTGGCACAAAACATAAAAGTCATGGGGAACAGCTTTTCATAGAGATGGTCAAGGGTGGACAAGAATAAAAGCATCTAGAATAAACCCAAACACCAAGAGGAGAATCACAGGAGTGACATGCTCTGTCAGTCACTTTAATCCAGCTCGGTTTTTCAAATAGATCATTTCAATTTACTTCATCTTAGCTGATCACAGGGGAGTAGAAGAAAGTGTTTTTACTCATTGGAAATATCATTTTTACTTTAAAACAGACACAAACATATTGTGGAGTAAGACCCAAAATTCACATTCATCAGTTAAGATAAAATGAGAACATTCTCTAAAAAAGTTCAGATTGGAGAAGACAGCATTAGGTTATCTGTAGTAACAAAGGCTTTGGGGAGTGCTTGTTTCCCCTCCTATAATTTAAAACTACCTCAAAGGGTAGTTTGGGTTCCTGGATCCTGCAGGATGTCGTAGTGGTGTGGTAAGGTGCTATGATGGCAGAATCTAAGCACATGCTAGCTGTCTTGAGAGATATTTGCCTACAATTTAAACTTTACACTGTGTACACTTCATAAGTGGGAAGCCTATAAATAAGCCTTTAAATGGTTCCATTTTGTGAAGGCAAGTTAGAAGTCTGTTGTGAGTTAGAAAGGAAAAAAAACCTGGATAGAACTCCATATGTGGCTAAAGGCCTGGTCACATAGAAGTGATTAAAGGCCTGGCTTCATGGAGGCAGGCCTATAGGCAAGTACCTGTATATCTCAGGAATTTCCAGACTATTCCCTAAAGATTAATGACTGCCTCCAGATGGTCTGTTAAAGGTCAAGCATTCAAACAGCTCTTCCCCCAGAACCTTGTTTTGTAGTTTTGTTTTTGATTACTTATCGTAAGAATAGCTTTAGATAATGTTAGTGGAATGGTTATCAGTTAATCAGTAGAACCTTAGGTGCCAGGCAGTTTAAGTCATGTTTTTATTTATTAGTTGTGTATAGTATTACCTATATAAGCTTTGGTGGAAGAAATAAAGTTGCTGCATGCCATGAGAGAGCTACAGCCTTCCTTATTCACCATACAATTTCATCGCAGATCTTAATCTCTGTGGCACCACACCATGCAACTTTCACACAACACACTTTAAACTTCACACTAAACAGACATAACAGAATCTAAATGATCCCAGATGTCCTATTCCTGGTACCTTTTCTATTTCCCAAGTCACCAAAAATTCATTACTAAGGGATGAAGATGACAGTGTTGGGGCTGGTGAATAGATGCCTATGTTTTCAGATTTCAAAGCATTGTGATAAAGATTATCCAAATGATGTTAGCAGTGACCATGTTATATTGATAAAGGAGGAACTTTATTCCTAGCTTACATGTGTGGGGCCTAGGGAGAGAGAGATGAGGTAAACTGTTCCTGGTGATGACATTCTAGTGACTCCAGAACTTCTTCCCTTTCATGCTAAGACTTCATCCATCCTTTGTCTTTCTCTGTCCTTTGTTTCCTCGACATGGTTAGCTTATATCACAGAATAGTCATTTTGTAAGTGGTCTCATGTAATTACGTTTTGTAAGTGGTCTCTTGTAATATCACAGTTTGTTTTAACTAGACTGTGACTTGCAGGTGATAAACTCAGTTATTATATTCATTTAATTTTATACCTTCTGTTGTCATAGAATCATGACTCTAAAAAATACTTTGTTCTGAAGCTTAAAATGAGTTGCTACGGAAACAAGCTAAAAACTCAGCTGCAAATCCATAAATATATTTATTGAAATCAAGGGGGGGGAGAGGAAAGAGTAGGAGAAGGAGAAGAACAATGGAGACAGACACTGCCACAGCTCTCTTCAATCTTTCTTGCCTAGAAAGTCATAAGAATCATCTTAGGGACTGGTAGCAACTTGGTCTTGACAACACTTACTGCATCTAGGGACAGTGTTGTTTCTTTAGAAACAGAAAGGCTATGACAAAAGCCAAAAAATGGAAACTGTTAGAAAAGAAGCAGAGTTAAATTCTAGTAGACACTGCTCATTTCCTGATCAGAATTTATTCCCTTTCTTCAGTAGAAAAACCTGATGTTAAAGGATCCACCCTATGCCTACAAACTCTGTGAGACATGGGTAAAATTGAACTGATCCCTGTAACTGGGAGGAAAAAAGTCTTTATTTCTACCTGATTCTTGCTTGATGGTTTCATCTCCTCATGGAGTTGTGGACATGTGGAAGGACATTTTTGGTCATCACAGTGACAAATGGTTTGGCCATTTTGTGCCTGAAGTACAGAGAAGCTAAACAAGCTGCAATGACTAGGTCAGCCTCTGTGACCAGTAACTGTGCCAGTCAGAATGCCAGTGGTGGACTTGTGAGAAAACATAGGTCTGAACTAGTCAATGGCAAAATACTCTGGCAATGGTAGAATTTCTTGAATAGATAATTAACCAATGATATACATATGTCAACAAAGGAAAACATGTTCAACGCTATTAGCAATCAAGGATGCAAAGTCAAACCACATTGAGATACCAACACACACCCATTAAAATAACTATAATAAAAAATGCTGAAAATATCAAGCAAGGGTAAAGGTATAGAGAAATTGGAATACTCACACATTGCTGGTGAAATATAAAATGACTTAGTCCCTCTGGAAAAACAGTTTGGCCATTTCTTATGAAGTAAAACATATTCCTATATGACCCAGAAAGCCCTCTCCTAGTTATTTACCCTAGAAAAGGGAAGACTTGCCTTCACACAAAATCCTATACACACTAGTGTCTATAATAGCTCTATTAAAATAGCCAAAAACTAGAAACAACTCAAATGTTCTTCAGTGGGTGAATGGTTACATCCATACAACAAATTACTCTTCATCAATAAAGGAACATGAACCAACTATTGTCCTACTGAGGCATGCCACAACTTGAATGGACCTCAAATGAATTAAAAGAAGCCCATTTTACATACTATGATTCTATTAATAAAATATTCCTCAAAAGATATAATTATTTGTTTTGGAGAACAAATCAGACAGGACTTAGGAGGTGAGGGAAGATGTAACCAAAAAAGGGCTGCTTTAAAATTTCACATTTTGTCTCCTTACGGGAGCTTTTGGTTCTTTTTTTTTTTTTTTTTACATACACATGTGTTTATTAGGTTTCCACTTTTTGCCTTAACAGAATTAAAAAGGCCTAAAATTTAATAACAATAACAGTGTATAAGATAAGGACTAGAAACAAAAACCTCAAAAAGAATGAAAAAAGATAAATACATTTAGAAAAGAAATCAGAAATAAATACATTCAGAAAAGAATCAGAAATCAGAATGCTGCATCGAAATATTAAGTAATATTAATAATAATAATGCAAAGAAAGTAACATTCACATTGTCAAATAAGAGTATGTCTATTATAAAATGCTTTAACCGTGAGGCTCAGTATGGAGTCGTCAGTTAACGTATTTTTTTTCCAAAGTCTCAAAAAATAGACAACTAATATTTATAAATAAAAGTAAAAGGTAATTTCAAAAACAGATCACGCCAAATCTTATAGACAATAGAAAAAGAAGAAATAATTCAAAGTCATTCTACTTAATCAGGGTACACCTGATATTAAAATTAGAGAAAATATATTATTATAAAGGGAAATTATAAATATATTTCACTTATAAATGAGGATG
>CAUYON010093145.1:0-50480 GCA_963573935.1 Arctocebus calabarensis
CTGTAGTCCCAGCTACTTGGGAGGCGGAGGCAGGAGACTCGCTTGAGCCCAGGAATTGGAGGTTGCTGTGAGCTGTGATGCCACAGCACTCTATCCAGGGTGACAGCTTGAGGTTCTGTCTCAAAAAAAAAAAAAAAAGAATCGTAGGATTGGCGTGGTGCCTGTAGCACAAGCCGCTAGTGCGCCAGCCACATACCCTAGATCTGGTGGGTTTGAATCCAGCCTGGGCCTGCCAAACAACAATGACAACTACAACCAAAAAATAGCCAGGTGTTGTGGCGGGCGCCTGTAGTCCCAGCTACTTGGGAGGCAGAGGCAAGAGACTCGCTTGAGCCCAGGAGTTGGAGGTTGCTGTGAGCTGTGATGCCACAGCCCTCTACCCAGGGCGACAGCTTGAGGCTCTGTCTAAAAAAAAAAAAAGAATCGTAGGGTACACAGGTAATATTCACATGGCCCAGTCTCTGTGCCTTTGCCTGGCAGTGCCAACCTCCTGTTTGGACTGGGAGAGCTAGATGTGAATTTTCTTCTCTAGTTACACATCATATAAGCTGCTGCAAGTCAGCTATGTTCACTGAGCCTCAAGATATTGTTCTGGAAAATGGGGATAATAATATGCACCTCACAGGCTTGTTCCGAGGTTTAAATGAGATATCAAAATGAATACACTTTGTCAAGTGCTGTTTATTCTGGTCTAGGCTTACCACCTTGCCATTTGCAGGAGGGGCAAATGTCTGGCATGCTTGTCACACCTCCCATGGCAGACATTGGTAATTTGTCACCACATTCTTTCCCACAGAGCTCTCATCACAGCTTCAGTTGTTCTGAAAGCAGCACCCCAGGTAGCCACCTCGAGTCAATCTTTGACTGGCACTCAGGCTGAAATCTGTTTGCCAACTCTGGCTCCTTTGGGACGCACTCATTTTTCAGCTACTGGCACCCTCTAAGTGTTCTCTAAAATATGGTGTGGAGGTGCTTCCTCCCCAGGGGATACGCAGGTTGGGTAGAAGAATCTAATATGTATAACTTGTGTTTACCTTTATTAACTACAAATGAGAAAAAAAATTAAGCTTTTTATTTATTTTTTACTTTTTTGAGACAGAGTCTCTCATATCACCCCGGGGTTGAGTGCTGTGGTTGGGCTCAAGTAATCCTCATGCCTCAGCTTCTGGAATAGCTGGGACTACAGGTGCTCACCTGTAGGTGATATTCACGTGGCCCAGAATGTCTGGCTAATTTTTCTATTTTGGTAGAGATGGGGTCTTGCTCCTGCTCAGGCTGGTCTCCAACTCCTGAGCCCAAGCAATCCACCCCCCCCACCTCAGCCTCCCAGAGTGCTAGAATTACAGGCATGAGCCACCTCACCTGGCCTGAAGCTTTTATTAATGTTTACTATTGGATCTCTTTTTTAAAACTAGTGGAGTGCTTGTTGAAAATGTTTGCACACGCCTATTTTAGGCAATGTGCCCTCCTCTCTACAACCTTCCTTTACTTCACAGGCAGCTGGACAAGAACCAGATCAGTTGCATCGAGGAAGGGGCCTTCCGGGCTCTGCGGGGGCTGGAGGTGCTGTAAGTACCACATGGGGAAGGAAGGGGGTCCCCTTCTGTGTTCCACATGGTAGGTGCCGGGGCCCAGGCAGTGGGAGCAGGGAGCACAGGAGGCAGCAGACCTGCTCTCCTAGAGTTGTGGCATGAGGGGACCACAGGAGCTCCTGCAGTCGTGCCTGTGGCAGTGAAGCCCAGGCTGGCTTGGTGTATTGTCTGGGGGGTTCTGACACCTGAGGCGGGAATGCCTTTCCTTTCACTTCTGTCTACACCCCACCCTTTCTTCCAAGCTAGCCCAAGCCAGGGAAGGATCAACCCCTCTCCCAGCACCATGCCCCCCCACTTGCTGTCATGGTGCAATTGGCTGATGGCAGTCACTGTCCTGGCTCAGGATTTTCTCCTAGGACCCAAGATAGGTCCTCTCCATCTTGTGTTCTTTGATATAGCGCTTTCCCTCCCTGCCCCTCTCCCCCTTTCAAGCCCACTGGCCCACCCCATTTATTACTGGACAGGCCCTGTCCTGGGTAAGCTCCTGCTGGATGATGCTAAAAGACTCTCTCTCTCCATTTTAGGACCTTGAACAACAACAACATCAGCACCATTCCTGTGTCCAGCTTCAACCACATGCCCAAGCTCCGGACCTTGTGAGTTAGCCTGGGGAAGCTGGAAGCAGAGTGGGCTGGGACCTAGGGGAAGGCTTCTGAGGGCAGGGACCAGCAGGGTGGGGCCTCAGCAGAGGGGTGGGTGTGCTCTAAAATCACAGGGCATCCAATGTTATTTACATTTGATTTTTCTCGGAACACAAATGATTTCTTGTTGTGTTTGAAGATAAGTCAGGTGGTTTGGGGCAGTGAATCTATGAGCTCATGAGATCAACCAGTATTTGCTGGACACACTCTAGCCACAGGTGTGCCCCCAGAATGCTGAGGGAGGGGGAAGCTGCTGGGGTCTTCCCTGTACTGTGGCTCTCCCTCCCAGGCAGCACTGGGGGTGGCCTCCTGCCTGGGTGGTGGGTTCGCGTTGTCTGCCTGGGGCTCGGGGTCCAGCTAGAGTGAGAGCCACACTGTCCTCCTGCAGCCGTTTGCACTCCAACCACCTGTTCTGTGACTGCCACCTGGCCTGGCTCTCCCAGTGGCTGAGGCAGCGGCCAACCATCGGGCTCTTCACCCAGTGCTCTGGCCCTGCCAGCCTGCGTGGCCTCAACGTGGCCGAGGTCCAGAAGAGCGAGTTCAGCTGCTCAGGTGGGTTCAGGCCCCTGCCCACTCTCAACTGCTCAGTCTCCAGCCTCATCCATTTCTTCCTCCTGTTCCCACCTCTAGTTCCCTCTCATTCCCACCAGTAACCTCCTGTCACGCCCATCACCAATCCACCCCTGCCGAACCTCTTGTCCCCGCCCACCCCCTCCTGTCCCGCCCATCACCGATCCACCCACCATGTCTTATCCCCGCCCACCCCTCCCGTCCCGCCCATCACTTTCTGTCTCCGCCCATCACCCCGTTCCCTTCCCTGGGCTTTGTCGTTTCTTGTCTCCTGTCCTTTTTCCCTCTGCCCTCCACCGCCTCCTCCACTCACTGTCCCTTCTGTCTCACCTCTACTCTTTCTGTATCTGCCCAGTGTCTTCTCTCATCTCCTCCTGGCCTCTCACCCGCACTCCGCCCTCCTGATTCCTTGTTCCCTGTTATGTCCACCTCTCCCCTCCTCCCACGGCTTCACCTCTGTGACTTTTGTCACTGAACTGGCCCTCGAACCTTGGTTCCAGGTGAGGTAGACCTCAGAGCCCCTGCCCCTTCACTTTCCACCTGGGGTGGCAAGAGAGCCTCCTGATGGGTTGTCCATTTCTTCGCTGTCTCCACTGACCTCTTTGCTATAGTCAGAAAGGCCTTAAAAAAAACCCACAATCTGGGTCGCTGCTGCCAGGTGCTCTCCAGCGCTCCTGCCAGAGTCGGGGCGGACCAGCCTTGCCTCCCCCTGCCCACAGGCTCCTCACTCCCTGTGTCCCAGCCTCTGCCCTTTCCTGGAGCAGCTGTCTCCCGCCTGGCTTCTCACTGGCTGCTCCTCTCTTGGGGAGCCCCGCTCTCTTTGTTGCCTGCCCAGTCCTCCTCACCCTGTAAAGCCCAGGGAGACTTCTCCGACCCCAGATGAGGTCCCCTGACAGACTCTGTGAGCACGTGGAGAGTGCGGCTGGTGTTTCTGTCCACATCCTCAGCGCTTTGCCTGTGCTCGGTGTATACAGATGAGCAAGGAATGTTTGCTGGGTTAGAAGATTTAGGGAGAGTTCCTCTCTCACTGCTGGGCTCTGAGCCTGCCAGCCACACTGAGCTCTGAAGGAAACCATCTCCTAGGCCCAGCCCCTTGGCCTCCCTTGGTGTGAGGCTCTGTGGTGTGGCTGTCACCTTTTTTGTTGCACTGGCAGACTCCTGAGACTCAGCTGTGCTCAGAACTGCTGTGTGGGAGTGTGTGCGTGCATCTGAGTGTGCATGTGTGCAGGAGTGTGTGAGTGGGTGCCCCACATGTATGCACACAGCTACCACAAGTTTTAGGAATAGGAAGAAAGGGATAGCTCACTTGGACAATTTTTACTTTGAAATGAAAGCTTTTTCTTTATATTTGGAAGACCTTGGTTTTTATATTCAGACATTATTTTCTTTTCTGGAGTTGGTTCACCTTGTAAACCCTTTCCTTAGAAGGGCACTGTCACAATTTTTCAGGAATTCTCATAGCTTTCTGTCATTTGGTCTTGGTGGCCACTGTTGGGGGTAACCTGGGAATGTCTTAGAGGTTAGATTGCTGGTAGGACTGTAAATCAGCTCAGCTGCTTTGCAGAACTGGCTAGCAGAATCCACTGCAGCCCAACATGTCCATCCCCTGACTGTGCAACTCCAATGCTAGGTGTATGCATTTTCTTCTGCCAAAAAGTCCAAGAGTATTCAAGGCATTTTCCATAATGGCCCAAAGTTAGACACAAAATTCAAATGTCCACAAACAAGAGAATGGATTGACTAATTATGATATATGCATTTTATGGGATAAAAAAGAACAAACTACTGATATACAAAACTTGGGGAATCTCAGAGATTTTTATATTAAGCAAAAAAAAAAAAAAAAGCCAGACACAAAATAGAATCTACTATGTAATTTCATTTATGTGAAGTTCACAACAAGCAGAACAAATCTCTGGTGTAGATCTCATAACAGTGATTACTTTGGGGAAGAGGCAGGAGAGAACCTTCCTGGATAATGGAAATGTTCCATGTCTGGGTGATGGTTCAACCAGCTGCAGACTTAAGATTATGCACTTTGTATAAATTATGCTTCAGTTTTTAAAAAGGCTCCTATTTCAGACATTAGGCTCAATCTTGGTTTCACTACCTATTAGCTGTGAGAATTTCTACAAATTAATTAATATCAAGGATTCCATTTTCTCACCCATATAATGGCAACAACAATAAGTTCCTCTTAGGGTTTATTTTAATTTTATTTATTTATTTATTTTTTATTATTGGGGATTCATTGAGGGTACAAGAATTAATTTTATTTATTTATGATTTTTTTGAGACAAAGTCTCACTCTTGTTACCTGAGTTCGAGTGCTATGACCTCAGCCTAACTCCCAGCAACGTCAAAACTTCTGGGCTCAAGTGATCCTCCTGCCTCAGTCTCCCGAGTAGCTGGGACTACAGGCACCTGCCACATTTCTGATTAACTGTTGTATTTTTAGTAGAGATGGGGGTCTCACTCTTGCTCAGGCTACTCTTGAACTCCTGAGCTCAAGCAATCCACCTACCTCGGCCTCCCAGAGTGCTAAAATTATAGGCATGAGCCACTGTACCTGTCCCTTCTTTAGGTTTAAATGTAATACTGATCACAGCATGTGGCACAGAGTAAGTGCTCAGTAAACACAGTCCTTGTTATCCTCATATGATGGAAGGTGACTCGGGCTCACAAATGTTAAGTGACTTGGACTAGAAACTGAAGCACTGGAATTCTAGGCCAGGATTTCCTAGTGTATGACCCAGACTGTGGTGCAGTCCAGTTCAGATTTAAGTTCAGCTGACAAGTGCCTGCTACTGGGTGCCATGCTCCCACAGAGTTACATCAAATTCTAAATCTCATATTTCTTTGGTGATATCCTCTGGCTCATCCTCATCCAGAGAAACTGCCACTGTGTACCCTGTCCCCACCCACCAGTCTGTGTCTGGGGAGGGAGGTGTTGATGCAGGACACCCTGAGGTTACATCCCCCTGTTTCTGCAGGCCAGGGGGAGGCAGGGCGCGTGCCCACCTGCACCCTCTCCTCTGGCTCCTGCCCGGCCATGTGCACCTGCAGCAATGGCATTGTGGACTGTCGCGGCAAAGGCCTCACCGCCATCCCTGCCAACCTGCCCGAGACCATGACGGAGATGTGAGTATAGGGCAGGACAGGGCAGGTGCTAGAACACAGGCTCCTGCAGCTCTGGTGGTATGTGCAGAGCTGGCTCCAGGCCTGGCTCTGAGGCCCCTCAGTGGCGAATGGAGATTTGCCTGTCTGGGCTGAGGGGGCTGGACGGGGGCATCCCTCTGTGGTCCATTTGTCCAGCCCAGCTGAGTGAGTCTACCAGAATTGGTTTCTTAACATCATTTGTTGCCACCTTTCAGCCACGGAGTCTGGGATAATGGAACTCACATCACAGCATTTTTCTGTCTGTGCTACCCCACCTCCCCCAGACTTCAGCTTCTAGAAGGGGGAAGGGAGCAGGGACAGGAGGGGCCAAGGGTGTGTTTGGGGTGGGTGAGCCCAGCAGACAATGCCCAGGGCTGTGGTGACCTTGGCCCTTGTACTTTCCGTCTGTTCTCTCTCCAGCCGCCTGGAGCTCAATGGTATCAAGTCCATTCCCCCGGGAGCCTTCTCGCCCTACAGAAAGCTGCGGAGGATGTGAGTGCCTCTCTCTGCCAATGCAGGGCAGGAGGAAAAGCCTAGACCAAGCGTCCCACACCCCCGGGCCAGGTCCTGACTCGGCCCCTCACAGCTGAGTAGCCCTGGGCTAGCCACCCTCAGGCTGCTTGTCTGTGATCTGGGGACCTTGGAGGGTGGCCCTGAGGCCTAAATAAGATATGGAGCTGAGTCTGGCATGTGACAGAAGAGGTTGTCCTCCATTTCAGTGTGGGCACCTATAGGAGCAATTAAGGATGGGAGGGGATGTAGGGGACAGCCAGGATGGGTGCCCTAAGGTCCCAAGCTGGAGTGCCCCCCACCTGCACAACTCTCAGAGTGCATGGGGCAATAATGACCCACAGATTTTTCAGCTGGGTGGAAGAACTGGCCCCTCACTTTTTTAATTTCAAAAGAACCCCTGCTTTGCTTGCACCATGGTGTCTAGGAGGTAGAGAGGACCAGACAGGGGCAGTGGCCGCTGAAAGAGTCAGATGTCCTCTCTCCTCCTGCTCACCTTGCAGAGACCTGAGCAACAACCAGATTGCAGAGATCGCTCCTGACGCCTTCCAGGGCCTCCGCTCCCTGAACTCCTTGTGAGTAGCACCGCCAGGGGTCCCTCGGTGGGGCGTCCCTCAGGGCCCTTCTGGTGGGTGTGGGAGAAGGAGCAGAGCCCTCTGACAGTAAAGAGCTTGCTGAGCTCAGCTCCCTCTTCTCACTGTATGGGAGAAGAGAAGGGTCTCTAGGGCTGAGAGCATGGAAGCTCTCCCTGGAACTTGGGATGCTGTCCCTGCCAGGGTGGGGATTTTCCCAGCATTCTTTGCAGCAGCCATCATGGCCCTGCCTCCTTACACCACGTGCAACCCTGGCCTGGGCCCTGGCTTCAGCTGTGACATCTGCCACACTTTGTTATCGTTTATCTCAAATGTGATTTATCCTAAGATGTGGGGTGGTGTTTTTCTCTACCTCAGTGGTTCTCAACCTTCCTAATGCCTCCTAATGCCGCGACCTTTTAATACAGTTCCTCATGTTGTGGTGACCCCCAAGCATAAAATTATTTTCGTTGCTACTTCATAACAATAATTTTGCTATTGTTGTGAATTGTAATGTAAATATCTGATATGCAGGATGTATTTTCATTGTTATAAAGGGGTCGTGAACCACAGGTTGAGAACTGCTGCTCTACCTCTTTCCAGGATTTCCCTTCCCTCAGGGTCTACTGGGGGGGGTGCGGATGGGCGGTGTCTGCCCATGGAACACGCAGTAGGCAGGGAAGCATGGGCTTTTCCCAGGAACTTTTGTTTACACCTCCCAGTTCACCAAGCCCCTCACTCTCTGAGGCCCCACACCACTTTGTCTATTTAGAGAGTGCTCTGTAATTGGGCGAACTTCCCACAGTAGTGGCTGTTAGTTACTTGTTCACCTGCTCCCTGGCAGCACCGGGCACATAGTTGGCATAGATTAGAGCCCTGACGAGTGGAACAGAATAGACCTCCCTGCTGGCAAGTGCAGGGGGCTTCCAGCTCAGTGTCTTCTGTGCATGCCCCTTTCTCTAGAAGTAGAGTCTAAGGCAGTGGCTGGGACCAATTGTGAATGGCACCCTGAAGTTGTGCAGTTATTGCACTTGTACATAACAGCCTGCCGATAAGTCATTGTCATTAGCTGAGGAGATCAGATCCTGGAGGAGGCCTGCCAAAATGCAGGGCTTTTCCTCTGAGAAGAAACACTCTCTCAAGTTGGAATGTGGTAGTTTGAAGGGGTGAAAGATGAAATAACCCATAGAAGTGAGTTTCTGTTGCTTTATGGGAACTTGATCACAGCCACCGCCCCACCATATGGAACTTGCATGCTGAGATCATCCAATAGGCCCCATCCACAGTGTCCACCGTGGCCAGCCCTGACCTTATGTCCCTGCTTCAATTCCTGCTTCCTCCACTTCGTTCTCCATACAGCAGGTTGAGAGACTTTCTGAAAGGGAATCTGGTCCTATCCCCGTGGCTTCCTGATGCTAACTGGGAAAAATCCAAGCTTCTGTCCCGTTTGTTTCCTCCACTCAAGCCACGCGAGCCTTGTCAGCTCTCCACACATGTGGCTCCAGATCCCACTGCAAAGCCTTTATTCCTGTGGCAGCCTCCTGGAATGAATGATCTTGCAGCCATGTGTGAGCAGCTCACAGGACTTTTCCCTCAGTGTGAACTTCGATAGTTTGTGGGGGTCTGATCACATTAGGAAAGGAAAACGACCCCCTCCCCAAACCCTCTGGGTGCTTTTACCTTTTGCCTGAACCCACTTCTGTTGCATGTGTTTTGTGAACTTCTGCTTTTTCCCCGATTATATGTGGAATTCATGCTCAATAGAGAACACTTTGAAAATAATAAAGCATTAAAAAAAAAAGAGAGAACTCTTGAAGTCTCATAGTGCACAGTGCTGTCTGGCATTCTATTTTTTTCCCTGTAACTTTGCAAAACTATGTTAATTATTCCCACCCATGGGGTTTCCCTTCTTTCGACAGTCTCCTTTTAGGTTCTGGACCAGGTTAATTTCCCACAAGGTTCCCCGAAAAGGCCCCTTTGCAGGCTTCCATGGGGTCCACAGTGAGGGCCAGGAGTGGGGGCTGCTCCTGCAGCCTGAGGACCAGGGCTGCCTCCCTCCAGCTCACAGGGTGTCTTTATGCAAAGTACCAACTGGAGACCCCTTCTCAAGACACTTTACTGCCTTCTGGGGGCAAGTTGCCATAACAAACACACACCATTAGGATTTGGGAAAACGTAAAGGGCCTAGAGGTGGTGCCACCTGCAGGACTGTGCCAGGGCCCTATGGCTCTGTCTTCTAACCCCTCCCTCTCATCTGCCTTTTCTCCAGGGTTCTCTATGGGAACAAGATCACAGACCTCCCCCGAGGTGTGTTTGGAGGCCTGTACACTCTACAGCTCCTGTAAGGACCAGTCCTAGGGTGTCTTTGGGTGGGACCCAAGAGTGGGAGGGGGAACAGCATTCTTCTGGCCAGACTGTCCCTTTCAGTCTCTTTGGAGTGTGAGACGCACTGGAGACAAGGCGCTGGGAAGATAGGCAAGGCCTGGTGGGGATGAAAGAGGCTCCAGGGCTCTGCAGAGGCAAAGAGGGAGGTAGAGGAGGGTTCAGAGCTTTTGGCAGGATGCTGGAGCAGAGGGGTTCCTGAGACTTGGCCTGTGTCTCTGAGACTCTGTGTGGCTGGGGATAGACCTGTTTCTGCAGGGGGGCACCCAGGCCAGCTCAGCCTCTTTAAACCATGAACTTCTAGGAGTAGTTTTTTTCCTAGGACCCACGAGGCCCTGAACACAAATAGGATCTCAGAATCCAGCAAAAATCTGGGAAGAAGAAGGAGGCCCCAGAAAGCCATTGGTGGCTATCTGCCTTCCCAGAATCCTGCAGGGTGTTTCTGGCAGGTCCTTCAAAGAGAGGAGTGGGTGGACTGAGATGCCCTGTCCCAGAGAGGGCCACTGCAGGGCCAGCTCCTTTGCATGGACTGCACGTCCAGCAGGCCCCTCCCTGCAGTCATGGATGCCCGGGCCCAGGAAGGTGCCCGCAACATGTGATGAGCCCAGTCCCAGGCCTCGCCCCTCACTCCCTGGCCCTGGCTCCACCTACAGCCTCCTGAACGCCAACAAGATCAACTGCATCCGGCCTGATGCCTTCCAGGACCTACAGAACCTCTCGCTGCTCTCCCTGTATGACAACAAGATCCAGAGTCTCGCCAAGGGGACCTTCACCTCCCTGCGGGCCATCCAGACACTGTGAGTGCCTCCCTGCCCTCCCCCTTTCCCTTCCTGCAGGTCCCACAGCAGAAAGGCCCCCCGTATATGGGCCTCATGAGTATATTATAGCCTCCTGGTTCAGGCAGTGATCCTGCCCTAGACTCCCATGCTCACTAAGAGTGGTCTTTTCCAGAGGAAGGTCACAGACTCTGGGTTAAAAATCCCAGCTATGCTGTGTGACTGGGGAAAATTAACTGGCTTCTCTGGGCCTCATTTTTATTTATCCATAAAACTGGAACACCTTCTTCATAGAGGTGTTATGAAATTTCAGGAGATGTTTGTACAAACTCATTGTAAATGAGTGCGGTTAACAACAACAATCATGATGACAGTAATTATAATAAGCCCATTGATTCTAAGACATTTTTCCACATTGACAGTCTAAAATTGGGATGCATGTTATAATCAATGGCATATCATTTAATTGGCAGCATTTTTGTTCTTTACAGAACAAAGGGCATAAAATAATAGTGCATCATAATGTCAAATCAGATGAAATACAGTAATAACAATAATGACTAAAATTAAAAATTAGAGAGCAATAAATGTAGTAACTTTTTATAATCTTGTATGGTGGAAAATTGCAAGCAGTGTAGTGAACGTCCAGGTGTTCATCCCCCAACCCCATCCATTCCTATTTCCGCTGTAGCCCCCTGCCATGCCACCCAAACTATTTTAGAGCACATCCTAGACATCACACATCATCTACACAGACCTCATACATATCTCTAAAAGACAAAAATACTTTTTTTTGAGATGGAGTGTCACTTTGTCACTCTTGGTAGGGTGCCAAGGCATTGTAGTTCACAGCAACCTCAAATTCTTGGGCTCAAGCTATCCTCTTGCCTCAGCCTCCCAAGTAGCTGGGACTATACGCACCCACCACAATGCCTAGTTATTTTTAGAGATAGGGTCTCGCTCTTGCTCAGGCTGGTCTCAAACTCATGAGCTCGAGCAAACCACCTACCTCAGCCTCCTAGAGTGCTAGGATTATAGGCATGAGGCACCATGCCCAGCCTAAGAAAAGAATCTTTTAAAAACACAACCATGGCTCAGCATCTATAGTACAGTGGTTACGGTGCCAGCCACATATACTGAGGGTGGCAGGTTTGAACCTGGCCTGAGCCAGCTAAACAACAATGACAACAAAAAATAGCTGGGCATTGTGGCAGGCGCTTATAGTCCCAGCTACTTGGGAGGCTGAGGCAAGAGAATTGTTTAAACCCAAGAGTTTGAGTGACACCACAGCACTCTACTGAGGGTGACAAAGTAAGACTCTGTCTCAAAAAAAATTTTTTTTTAATTAAAAAATAAAATACAATAAAAACACAACCACAACACTATCAATATATCTAAAAAATTTAATAATTCCTCAATATCATCAAATATCTAATTAGTGTTCAAATTTCCAAGTGTCTCATACAATTTTATAGCTTGAATCAGAATTTTTTTTTTTTTTGAGACAGAGCCTCAAGCTGTCACCCTGGATAGAGTGTGGTGAAATCACAGCTCACAGCAACCTCCAATTCCTGGGCTCAAGCGAGTCTCCTGTCTCCTCCTTCCAAGTGTCTGGGACCATAGGCGCCCGCCACAATGCCCAGCCATGGTTTGGTTGCAGCCATCATTGTTGTTTGGTGGGCCTGGGCCGGATTCAAACCCGCCAGCTCAGGTGTACGTGGCTGGCGCCTTAGCTGCTTGAGCCACAGGGGTCGAGCCTTGAATTAGAATTTAAATAAGGCCTATACAACACAGTGGGCTGATGTTGGATGATATAGCCCATAAATTTTAATCTATCGGAATCTGCTCCATCTCCTTTTCCCCTCGCATCTTATTTGTTGAAGACACTGCATCACTGGTTCTGGACTTTGCTGACTGCTTCACCGTGGTATAGTTTCACATGTTCCTCTGTCCTCTCTATGTTCTGAAAATTGGATCCAGGAGCTGGGTTAGGTTCAGATTTTATTCATTTCTTTATTTGTTGGCAAGATGACTTTGTGGGCAGGAATGCGCACTTCCCATCAGGAAGCACAGGCTATCTGAGAGCCTCTCTTTTTGTAATAAAAACAGCCATTGATCTCAATGCCTGGACTCATCAGTTCATTAGGGATCCGGAAATGGTGATATATGAATTATAACATTCCTTCTTCACTTGCTATTGCTGTTGTGGTTATACTTTTAAAAAAGAGTTTTTATCTTTTAGCTGGAATGCTTCCATTTAGGGAGAACTTCTCCTTCTCCTTTACTGCTCGGTGGTTAAACTTAGGCACTCAAGGGGTCTCTTTCATTCTACATCTTTAATTCTGAGCCGGCAGTTTGCCTGGATGTGTTGACCTGTGAGTCCTGTGCTTAATTGGCATTGATGATTAATATTGTGGCCATTGTTGTCATTGTCATCCCTGCCACTGTATATGCTGGGCAGTGTTCTCGGGGATGCTTGTCCAGGTTCGAAGCAGGTTGGGTAAAAGGTACAGCAGCTTCTGCTCCCTGGGGACTCTGAATGTCAACAGAGATGTCAACCACAAAGACAAACTCATTAAAGCCCACGCATTTGCCTACAGCCCTACTCCTGCTAATTAATTTGCTTATAGCCAGGGAGAGGAAGTTGGAACCCCATAGGGAAACCTTGCCAAGTATGTGAAATTAGAGGTTACAGGGAGACATTGGCAAGGTGGATTATTTTAAGCATCTGGCAGAAAGTCTGGGAGAAATGCGCAAAGGAGATTTAATGGCTGGGGACCAGGATAAGATAGAAAGAGACCCATGTGAGCCACAGCCACTCTTCTTTGCATGTATTATCTTACTCAAGACTTAATATGAGGTAGGTTCTATCATCCCTGATTTTATCTTTAAGAAAGCCAAGGCAGGAGGAGGTTGAGATCATAGAACATCTGATAGGGTTGAGATTTCATCTTAGGTATCACCAAGAAACTAGTTAGCTTCCCTTTCAATTGGGCTTTTTCTGTAATAATAGACCTCATTATTTAAGATGGTAAAACAAAACTGAACTTTCATGAGCACCTATTATGTATTAACAACTGAGCTGCAATTTGTAACAAGGATAAAAGAAATATTAGTCCAAGGTGCAATCAGATATTCTTATCACAACCTCAAGTGGCTAAACTCTTGCACTGAGTCTTGTTTTGTCAAATCTGAGCAGATTTAAATTCACCATATATTGCTTGATTTGTCCTTAGCTCCAAGATCTGTGGCCAAGTGCCTTGTGTCACAGTATTGATCTTGCTGCAGTTTTATTTGCAAGACATTTAACATTTTTTTAAATAACAGCTTTACTGAAGTATAGTTTACATGCATAAAGCTCACCTGTTCTAAGGGTACAATTCATGGGTTCTAGTAAATTCACAGAGTTCAACTATTACAATTCATTTTTAGAGCATTCCCTTCACACCCCACCCTCAAATCCCTTGTGCACTTTTGTAATTAACCCCCATTTCCAGCCTTAGCCCCTGGCAATCACTCATCTATTTTCCATCTCTGTAGATTGCCCCTTCTGGACATTTCATAAAAATGGAATCATATAACACAACGTCTTTTGTAACTGGCCCCTTTCACTTAGCATAACGTTTTTGAGATTCATCCATATTGTAGCATGTATTGAGACTTTTCCTCTTTTCATTGCCAAACTATTTCCCATTGCATAAATAGACCACATTTTGTTTGTCTGTTCTACATGATGGACATTTGGATTATTTCCGCTTTGGAGTCATTCTGGATAATACTGCTATGAATATTCATTTACAAATCTTTGTACAAAGAAACATTTTCATTTCCTTTGTGATTTCTGAGTCACAAGGTAAATTTATGTTTAAATTTTAAGGAAACTGCCAGTATTTTCCAAAGTAGCTATACTATTTTATGTTTCCATCTGCAGGGTATTCAAAGGGTTCTAGTTTCTCCACATCCTCATCAATAATTGCATTGTGGGTTTTGTTTTTGGTCTTTTTGATTATAGCCATCCTAGGGAATATAAAATGGTATCTCAGTGTGATTTTAATTTATGTTTCTCTAATATTAATGATGCTGGGAATCTGCCCCCAAAGATTTTTAACTGACTCTTTGGTACATATTATGAGCGAGACAGTAAGAATCAGTCCTCTCTTCCTTTTCTTCCACTACCAAAAATGTTTAAGGACAGAACTGTGTGGCCACATACACAGCACATTTCTGGGTGTGCCTTTAACATGATTATCTTTTACCAGACAGATTTTTTTCCTTCCTCCTGAGAATTTTTCCTCCCCAGCTCCCTGCCCTTTGAAACTGCAGAGAAGAGTAGCAGTGCCAGCTAGGCCAGCAAAGTGTGTCCTTAGCATCCCCACCAGAAGCCAGGGGGTAGATCCCAGGAGGTGAGTGACAGAGAGTGACTACAGTCTGCACTGAGCTGGGCATAGACCCTGGCATGGGTTCACTCCTCTGCTTGGAGAGCTCTGCAGTCTCTAGTAGGGGGCTGTGCAGAGACTGACGAGTCAGGTGGTCGAGGATGGCATGTAGGTGGAGGAAAAGTGGCTATGACATGGCGAGTCCCTCAGAGCTGGCCCACTGCTCCGTCTTACTGTGCTGCTATGTGGAAACCCTGGCTCTCAGGCATCCAGCCAGACAGATGCAGGAACACTCTTCTCTGGCTGTCACTCTTCTCTGGTTTGTGCTAGGGTGGCCCAGACACATGTGGGCACACCTGCTGCTGCGGAGCTCAGATATGGCAAATCTGAACCTGCAGGCAGCCCAGGGAGAGGATATGAGCGATTCCCCAGCAGGGAGCTGCTCAGTAATGTTTTCTGAGTTTTCCTTGTGTCAAGGGTCAGCCTGTAAAATGAACAAAGAGAGGCAGCTGCTATGGCCTGGGAGAGGATGGTGACTCCCTGTGAATCCCCGGGACTCCAGCAGGCCCAGCCCTGCCACCCCTGGCCTCATACCCCTCTTGGAGAATGGCTTAGGACACAGGCTGCTATAGTCTGAGTTTGCAGGAAAGGGGACAAACTGGAGCCCTGGCTTCTGGCAAGGTCAAAGGTGATGGCCAGGGTACCAGTGGGTGTGGGTTCTGTAGCCCTGTCTGGACCTTGGCTTCCCTGCCTCTGAAAGGCCAGGGGTGCTCTGGCCAGTCTCTAGGTCCCTCCTCCCCCTACCTGTGCTTATAAAATGAGCGTAGGGGAGGACAGGGGGGTTGAAAGCAAGGGGACAGAACGAGGCGTGGCAGGGAGTGTGACATGGACAGCAGGAAGCTGCTGAGTTCTTCCAACTGTCGGGTGCTAGCAGGACTGCTCTGCTGGTGGCAGGCTGCACCCTGGTGGTACACACCCGTTTCTCCGCATGGCCAGCCTGGGACTCCAGGCCACCAGCAGCTGCCTTGGCCCCAACAAGCAGAGAGGCCTCATGCAGGACGAGGTCAGCACAGGTTTGCAGCGCTTGTCTCTGATGGCTGACCTGCTGCTTTGGACAGGCACCTGGCCCAGAACCCTTTCATCTGCGACTGTAACCTCAAGTGGCTGGCTGACTTCCTGCGCACAAATCCCATCGAGACGAGCGGGGCCCGCTGTGCCAGCCCCCGGCGCCTCGCCAACAAGCGCATCGGGCAGATCAAGAGCAAGAAGTTCCGCTGCTCAGGTAGCTGCCCCTGCCTGCCACCGTCCTCAGTCTGCTCAGGGACCAGGTGCTGTCACCAGGGGTTCTGAACGCTACACAGGGATCTGAGGGGTTGCTCAGTCCACCTCATTCTGCAGGTCCTGGAGGGAGGACCAGGCTAGTTCTTCTTTATACCCTGCTCTCACGCCTTTTAAGCTACCTGGGAGGTCTGGGGACAGTCATCAGTGAGCTAGGGGTCTCCTCCAGGTTTGGGACAACAGAAACGGCCTCCCGGTGGCAGTCCCCACAGCTGGGGATCATGCAGGTCAGCTTCTGAGCCCAGATCCTGGCCAGGGTTGATGCCCCCATGCCCTTCACCAAAGTCAGCACGGTTCCACCTCACGCCATTGCGAACGAGAGGTCCGTGGTCTGGACGCTCCTGTGAGAGCTGGACGCGCTGCTGCCCCAGCATGGCCTGGGCAAGGAGTGCAAGGGAAAGGCCTTCTGCATGCAGCGGCGGGGCACGTGGGCTCTCAGGCTCTGACTGGAGCCCCGGTTGCAATCCTGGGTCCCTCAACTGGGCAGTGGGTAGGACTGCGCTGTTCCTGCCTCACGGCGTTTCTGCTTCTCTCCACAGCCAAAGAGCAGTACTTCATTCCAGGTATGTGACAGTATAGGCCACCCTGGGGGACAGTGGGAGTGGGTGGACAGCCTGGGAGCCTAGGAGACGCTGACTCTGGGTTGGCCGTCCCCTCTCCCTGCAGGCACGGAGGATTACCACCTGAACAGCGAGTGCAACAACGATGTCGTCTGTCCCCACAAGTGCCGCTGTGAAGCCAGCGTGGTGGAGTGCTCCAGCCTGAAGCTCACCAAGATCCCTGAGCGCATCCCTCAGTCCACGGCCGAGCTGTGAGGGTCCCCAGCCCCTCCATGCCCCTCACCTACTCCCAGCTCCCACTGACCCTCCTGGGCCTACTCTGAGCTTTCTCAGGTCCAGCCCTGTCAGGAGGACCGCTGGAATGCCGGCTGCCCACCGAAGCAGTCTGTGACACCCAGGGCAGATCACCAGCCTGAACCAGGGGGGATATTCCTCAATAATGCTTTTGTCTTCTTTTGGGGGACCTGACTCTAAAATTCTTTATTATTTTTATTTCTCTATCTAAAAATATGAATTCGTACACATATATACATACACATATTGATGCCTGCTGACATCTATCGTTCATGTATGTAAATGTTCATGGCATTTTAATGTTAAAGACAACCCCATTCACCTCCTCCCCCAGTGCTGGGCCCAGCCTTCCTTTAAAATAGGATCGACTTGCCTTGTCGGATAAATTCTACTGGGAGTCCCCTCTGAGTCCCAGGTATTAGGAAGATACTTTAATGTCCATTATTTATGGATGTGCAAGTTCATTCATTGCCTCTTACAGACGATTGAACAACAATGAGATTTCCATCCTGGAGGCCACTGGGATGTTTAAAAAACTTACACATCTGAAGAAAATGTGAGTCACCCATGGACTGGAGGTGCCTATCGGATATGGGCCTGGGTTGGGGTTGGGAGCTCCCTTTGGGGAATGGGCTCTGTGCATGGGGCTGTTGGATACAGGAAGGGAGGTTCTGGAGCTCCTGGGTGCAGGCCATGTGTAATCCCCTCACTGACTCCCCTCCCAGAAACCTGAGCAACAACAAGGTATCAGAAATTGAAGACGGGGCCTTCGAAGGTGCAGCCTCCGTGAGCGAGCTGCACCTGACGGCCAACCAGCTGGAGTCCATTCGGAGTGGCATGTTCCGGGGGCTGGACGGCTTGAGGACCCTGTGAGTGCAGGGCCGGGGAGCAGGGTAGGCCTGCAGGGTGAGATAGGCAAAAACAAGGGAAAGGAAGAGAGAGGGTGGGAAAGCCCCTTTCCTGGCCCCAGTTTGCAGGAGGCTGGGGACAGCTGAGTATCCTTACCATGGTGGGACAAGTAATTGAATGTTGGTGACTCTGTGATGAGGTCCCTTGTTGAAGGAAGGGGCCGTGTGGGTCCTCCTAGGGACCCATGGCCCTTTGGTCAGGCTGCGAGGAACGCAGCATGTGTTTTAGCGTGGCCAGCCCTACCACAGGTAGGAGGGGCTAGGTGACATTTCCAAGGTGACTCTGGGTGTAGATGGGGGAGCAGGGATGTGGCATCTCCCCTGGGATTCTGGGATCCCATAACCCAGGGCTCAGCCAGAGTTAACCAGATCCCAGGAGCTCAGTGGGATCCTGAGGTCACCCAGCCCTTTGTGAGGGCTGCAGGGAGCCCCTCGCTCTGCCCAGGCAGTGCCAGATCTTCAGATGATCCTACGGATGTTTAGTGTCCAATAGACAGTGCAGTCCAGTGGGACCTCCCACAGAGATGGACTGTTCCCTGTCTGTGCTGTCCAATCCAGTCACCACATGTCTGTGGAGCACTGGAGATGTGGCTAGTGCTACTGAGGTGCTGAATTTCGAATTTCATTTTAATAAGTTTAAACCTAAAAAGCTATCTGTGGCCAATGGCTACTCAATGAGACAACATGGCTCTAGAAGCCACCCACCTGGGTTGAAGCCCCAGCTCTGCAGCAGGGTATGCATTTGTCTTCTGAGCATATGTCATTGAGTTTGTGGAAGGTAAATGAGTGTATGACAGGACTCCCTATGGGTTTTTGTTTGTTTGTTTTACAAAAAGGGGATTTTATTATGCACTATGTGTTGCAGCTTGCACGTTCTGCTTATGAATATCCATGAGCATCTTGCCAGGCTGTTCCTGTGGGCATTCTTCATCACGCTACGTACTTGTCTGTAATCCTGGAATGAGGGTGCTGTGGGCATTCTGACCAGTCAGTGTGCTCCTTCTAGGGAAGACATGGCTGGGGACAGAGGGAAAGGGAAGGACCCATGCCCCACAGCCATCTGGATGGGACCATTATTGTTTGTGTAAACAACTATCTTTCCAGTCTTTTATACATCTATATACCCACACACACATGCACACACACACACTCCTGCATATGTACAAATGTATTTTAATGAAATGCTATTATTTTATTTTATTTAGTAACCTGATTTTTCCTGAAACCTAATATGAGCACCTTTATGTATCATTAAAATTTTTTTTACATCATCATTTTGAATGACCCTGTATTATATAGTTATTGGCAATTTAAGCTATTTCTAATTTTTAATTATAAGTAATGTTACAGTTAGTATTTCCGTTAGTCAGTTCAGGTTGCTATAACGAAGTACCATAGACCAGGGGCTTATAAACAGCAGAAATTTATTTCTCTCAGTCTTGGAAGTCTGAGACTAGGGCGCCTGCATGGTTGGGTTCTGGTGAGGGTCCTTTCTGGGCCGTAGACTTCTGACTTCTCATTGTGTCCCCACATAGTAGAATGATGATGAGAGAGCTCTCTGGGGTCTCATTTATAAGGGCACTAATTGCATTTGTGAGGGGTCCACCCTTATAACCTAATTGCCTCCCCTACCCCATCTCTAATGCTGTCACACTGGGTTCAGGCTTTCAGCATATGAATTTGAGGGGGCATGAACATTCAGTCTGTAGCAGTATCTTTATCATGAAGTTCTGTGCCCAGCCATGATTAGTCCCTTATGATGAATTCTTAAAAAAGACTAGCCAGTGAAAGTATGAAGTGCCTTTTGGGGGATTTTGGTGCATCTCACTAAACCCAGGGGAGGTACCAAGTCATTCCCCTACCTGCAGTGTACAGAAATGCACAGGGCCCGTTCAGATGCTGGGCATTATCATTATTATTATTATATTTCTCATTTTTAAAAAATTTGGCACACAAAAGTTCAATATTGCCTAAATATCTTTGATTACAAATAATTTTGAACACATTTTGTGAATGTTTATAAACCACTTAAATTTCTTTTGTGAAGTGACTATTACATGTTCCTTTTGGTTTTGGTCTTGGTTGGGGAGGGGAATTGAGCCGGGTTCTTGAGGACAAACAGAGGTGTTTCCAGATGTTGATAAGGAAGAAGGGCATCCTGGAAAGACATCACAGACAGGAAAGGTGTGGTGACGGGGCTGATGCCATAGGCCCAGGGCTGGGGAGGGGGTAGGGGCTGGAGCTGAGAAGATGGCCTTGTGCTGGGTAGACATAGCCTCATAGGTCACAGTAGAGAGTTTAAATGTGATTCTGTGGGCAATTTGGAAGCCACTGGTGGACTTTAAGCTGGAGAATCATAGTACCTGATTTAGGTTTCAGGAAAGCCTCCTGGGTGTGAGATGGGAAGGAACACTGGTGTCCAGGGGTGGAGGTGAGGCCAGCATGGGGCTGTGCCAGTAGAGTGGAGAGGAGGGCACAGACCTTTGAGGCACATCAGGGGCAGGGATGTCTGGAGGTGAGCACAGGTGTACAGGACTCTCCCTGTCTGGCTGGTGGGCGTTTCCCAGCTTAGTGCCTCTGGAGGAGATTTGTGAACCAGCCACGGTGCCTGAGGTGCTGAGGCCCAGGCGGGTAGCTGGCAGGGCACACACAGCAAGGGGCTCTCCCCTCCTCCCACACCCCCGTCTTTCCCAGGATGCTGCGGAACAACCGCATCAGCTGTGTCCACAACGAGAGCTTCACGGGGCTGCGCAACGTCCGACTCCTCTCACTCTATGACAACCAGATCACCACTGTCTCCCCGGGGGCCTTCGACACCCTCCAGTCCCTCTCCACACTGTGAGTCCAGCCTCGGAGGGAAGTCACCTGGGCCCTGGGAACCCCACTCCCACCATCCCCAGGGGGCAGCCTTCTTGGGCAGCCACTTTGGAAGAGCTCACTTGGGGTGTGGGGAAACGTTCGTGGGAACATGGATTCCGCCACTTTGGAGCTCAATCTCTGGGTTGGTGCTGGTTGGCTGGGGAAGCGTGTTGGGTGGACAGTGTGTGGCAGATCCTACCATGGTGGACAGGAGAGATTTTACGGGGACAACTGAGACCGGCAGGGTCTTCATGGCCGCCTGCCCGCCTCTTCCAGAAACCTCCTGGCCAATCCTTTCAACTGCAATTGCCAGCTGGCCTGGCTGGGTGACTGGCTGCGGAAACGCAAGATCGTGACAGGGAACCCGCGATGCCAGAACCCGGACTTCTTGCGGCAGATCCCGCTGCAGGACGTGGCCTTCCCTGACTTCAGGTGTGAGGAAGGTAACTCATGGCCCCAGCAGCAGCGGAGAGGCCAGCGGCTGGGCGGGTCAGCAGGATGGGCGGACGAGAGGAGGGCATGCTGACGGGAGGCCTCTGCCTGCTGGTGCCTTCGTGTGGTTATAAGAGCAGTAATGTGCTAATCATTTACAAATGGGGAAATATGGAGAAAAGAAGGATGTGAACACGACCTATTATCCCAACGCTCAGAGAAAATCAGTTAACACTTGAGTGGGTTTTCTTTATGCAAGTCTATTTAATCCAGAGACCTGCCTCTTGGCCGTTTGTAAGTGTTCTGACTTATAGGGTCACCCTGTCCTTGATGTGTGAGGGGACCCTCCTGAGTCTCATCGCCCACCTGTGGGAACCCTGGCTACTTTTTGCTACGATGCCCCGTTACAGCCTCTGAATTCTCAGTCTCCCCCTGGTAGCCACTCCCTATTTGCTTCCTAGAACAGAACAGAACCCGGGCCCTCAGTTTTTCCCTAGAGTACCATGTACACAAGATTGCCGTGGAAGGCAGATTTTTCCTAACAGTGACACAGCCGGGTTGCCTCTCAGCCCAGATGTCCCTGTCCTTAGAGTCTCTCAGTACTCTGCCACTGGGAACCTCTTCCTGGCTGACCTCACAGCCTCCTTCCCCTTCTGGGTGCCAACATGCCGCTCTTCTCCCTGGTCTTCCCGTTCCTCGCCTCTCCCACCCCACACCTGCTGGCAGCAGCCTGTCCAGGCCACATGGAGGTGGAGTGATTTTACATCATCTAGACCTGGGCTCAGACCTCACCTTACCTCTCACCAGCTTCATGACCTGAGCAAGCATCCAACCTCTTCAGGTCTCAGTTGAATGGAAATCCATTCATTTGCTCATTCATTCTGTTTTGAAGGCTGCTTGTGTGCCAGGCACACAAGTGTCCTTTGCTGCATTGTTAAGGAGATGATGTTGCTATAGTGCCTAGTAGTTACAGCCACTCAAGAAATGGTGTCTGGGCACGGTGGCTCACGCCTGTAATACTAGCACTCTAGGAGGCCGAAGCAAGTGGATTACCTGAGCTCACAGGTTCAAGACCAATTTGAGACAGAGCAAGACCTTGTCTCTAAAAATAGCCAGGCGTTGTGCCAGACACCTGTAGTCCCAGCTACTTGGGAGGTTGAGGCAAGAGAGTCACTTAAGCCCAGAAGTTGGAGGTTGCTGTGAGCTGTGATGCCGCAACACTGTACCCAGGGCAACAGCTTGAGGCTCTGTCTCAAAAAAAAAAAAAAATGAGAGGAAGAAGAAATGGTGTGGCTACCATCCTCTTTTCTGCCTTGCTGGCTTCCACCTGGGGTCTGAGGAGAAAGAGATTAGCCCAAGACCTATTTCAAACTTAAAACTGATCCAGGGGTCTTTGTCCCTGTTGGGAGAAGAGGACTGGTGTGGCACAGAGGAGACTAACTGGTGGCCACAGTGTCAGAGAGGGCCTTTTGAGTGGCCTTGCCTGATGGGGCTTCCTCCTTAGGCCAGGAGGAGGTGGGCTGCCTGCCCCGCCCGCAGTGTCCCCAGGAATGCTCCTGCCTGGACACGGTGGTCCGATGCAGCAACAAGCACCTCCAAGCCCTGCCCAAAGGCATCCCCAAGAATGTCACAGAACTGTAAGTAGCCTAAGCCCACAGGACCGAAGGGGTTGGGGCCTGGCAGTGGGAGGGAAGGCGACCCAGAGCAGATATGGGCAGGTGTTAGCTGAGGAGGAGCTGGGGGGGTTCGTGCTTTGCAGAAAACACTGCTTCCAAGAAGCCATCGAGCTTCTCTTTGATGCAGTCTCTATAGTCACCTGATGACACAAGTGCCTGTGGTGGCTAGTGCTTCGTCCCTTCACCCCAAGCTCCGCCTTTAAAATGAGGAGCAGCACTACTTTTCCCACTAAACACTGTCTCCTGAGCATTCTCCTCTGTCACAAGAATTCTCACAAATGCAATTTTTTTCACTAGCAACATAATGTTCTTCACATGAATCCACTATGATAACCCCAAAGATAATCCCCCTTTTCTGGGATATTTAAACTGCTTCCAATTTTTTTTACTGTTATAAATAGCACCAAGGTGAGCATCCCTTCACTGCCAGCACTTGGCAAAGAGCATTTCTAGGACTTTTTCTGCCCTTCTCCTGATGCCTTCCAAGGAAGGCTTGTTTCCTTTGCGCTGTCACTGAATCTGCAACCATGACCTTCTCACCTTCTCTGAGTCAGCACTAAGGATGGTGGTGCTCAGATCCTTGTTGGTCTACGCTTGGTATCTGAGCTCCCATGGGGCCGTGCATATGACAAACAGGGATGGAGAGCTGGGCCTGGTTAGCACCTGACCTTGCCTATCCCCTGGGATTGAGCCCTCCAGGCCTCCATAACAGAACTTTTCTTTTCCCCAGGAAAGGGATGTGAGGTTTTCATTTGTATTTCTGTCATTACCAGTAAGACTGGCCAGTTCTTCATGAGCATATCAACCACTGCAGGCCTTTTCCTATGACTCGCCTGCCCCGTCCTGTGCCTGGTTTTCTATGGCAGTGTTAGGCTCTGTAGGCCTCCTGTGTCCTTGTTTTCTCCTTGGTATCTCATACATAGCAGCCCCGAGAATAGTGGGACAGGCGGGGCAGCCAGCCTGCTTTGACCAAGGGCACTAAATGAAGTTCAGATGCTGGGAAAATCACTTGGCTTCTCCAAGCCTCAGTCTTGTTCCCTGTGAAATGGGGCTACTAGGGTGTATTGACAAGGGCTGCTTTAAGGATCAAATGAGATAGATGGGAATTCACTTTGTCTGACACAGAGTAAGGTAAGGATGGGTAGAGTCTGATTTTGCTACTTTCTGGCTCCTTGGGGAACCGGGAAGAGCCCTCCTGAGAGCTGTAGTTGGTGGGGCCCTGTGCCAGGCCCAGTTGGGCTCAAGTGCTTCTGGCACTTGGGTCACCACTTAGCAAATTCTAGTCTCTAGGCAAGGGTGGAAGATGCGAGGGGTGGAAGAAGAGGTCTGAGCATCTTGAACCACAAGCTGTATCCTGTAGAAATGGAACCTTTGGGACGCCTTGGGCTCGGTGGATTTGGGTGGGCTTGGATTTAAGGGTGATGACATGGATGGCATTGGATATAGTTGGAGCCAGAGGGGAGAACAGAGGTGGCTGTGTCAAATCCTGGGCTTGGGTGGTGGTGTGCAGTCAGGGGTAACATGAGAGTGGAGCAGAAGGAAATGATGAGAGGCTGGTAGGCAAGGGAAGCTGGCAGTCATGGGGCTGGCGCACAGGGAGTTGGAGAAGCGACATGAGGGACAGAGCCTAGGATGGTGGTGCTGATGGAGTTGGGAGAAGCTGCTTGGGAAAGTTTGGGTCAGCACCAGCAGGTAAGGGGCCCTCGTGGCTGGGGAGTGACCTGGTAACATGCAAATCTAATCCTTTTGTCCAGGAAAGAGTAGAATAGCAGGGGAGGGCATGGGACCCAAGCAGTGCCCATGGACAGGGAGGAGGCTGCCAGGGTGAGAAGGAACGTGTTAAGGAAGCCGAGAGACTTCGCTTCCAGTGGCTTTTACCAGATTCTTTGGGTGGAGCCTCCCCAAATGGCCTGAACAACACAGTTGTTTTCTCCTCTCATGAGTAACTTTGGGCTGCTTGATCATGTGGTCTATGTGTAGAAGAGGAATGAGCGAGAGGTCCCTGGCTGCAGGAAGGTTCTCCCCTGTGTGAGAGGTTCTCCCCTGCTAATGCTGCTGTGTTCTCTCCTCTCCTTAGCTATCTGGACGGGAACCAGTTCACTCTGGTTCCAGGACAGCTAGCCACCTTCAAGTACCTGCAACTTGTGTGAGTATCCAGGCCTGTTTTCAAGGACAGGAGGGTCTTTTTCATCCAGCCATCATGCCTCCAGCTTTCCCCGTAGACCCAACTTCTGGGCAAAGCCTACTTCACCTCTTACCTCCACCCCTCTGGGAGCATCTTTGTCTGGAGCTGTTTTGCCACCTAGTGGCCCAGCTTTGGAATTGCACTGTTCCATCCCTGGCAATGTCCCCAAACCTCCCCAGCCTGGTCACGGACTGCTAATGCAGGCTCTCCTTGCAAGGATGGGAGCCAGGGAAGAAGGAGGAGGGGATGGAAGACGTCGGGGTCCAAGATCAGCCTCCAAACCAAATATGAAATATGGCAGCTATAAATACACATCTGTAACTAAGTTTTTCTCTAGGCTAACATCTGCTTTTTTTGTTACTTCTACTTTTGACCTTTTCCACTATGGAAATAACAAAATAAGCCTCTGGGTAATAAGTTCAGCTCCTTCAGCCTTCCAACCTAATTAGCATCTCACTTCAACCATCTGTATCTGCTCATTGGCCAGATTCTACCAAAAGGAATTCTGACAGTAGCCAAAGGGGAAGAAATAGCCCCAAAACAGCAAGGGTGTTGGGAAAGGTGGGGAGATGAGAGTTTGGAGGAGAAGGGTGGTCCAAGGTGCCACCTGCTTCAGGATGGCTCTGAGACAACACTGTGGTGACCTGGTCTCCCGGGACCAGTGGCCTGGGGTTAGAGCCTGTCTCTCCTGCGACCAGATGGGTGGCCCTGGTGAGTTAATCACTGTGAAGCTCTGGGTCTTTATTTGCAAACTGGGGTTACTCTGCCCTGCTAGGATTGCTGGAGAGCTAGTGAACCAGCCCATGGGAGGTACTAGTAGGAGAGAGAGCAGAGAGCAGTAGAGCTGCAGTGGGGAGGTCGCCTGTGTCCTTGGTGGGTACCTTTCTGTGGTGGAAGGGGCAGGGCCAGGCTCTGCTTTCAGAGGGTGGAGAGCTGAGGAAGTGGAGGCACGTGGCCCTAGAGGCAGTTCAGGGAGCAGAGCACAGAACTATGGCTAATGAGTGTCGTGCCCTGAGGCTATGGGCCAAGTGCTCCTCTCCACCCCAAGGTGCTCCCCACAGTGCCAGTGGGAGCCCTGTCCACTAGGCAGGGACAGCCATTGGGTGGGTGGGGGAGGGGAAGGCACCATGGCAGCGAGCCAGGGTTGAGTTCTTCCTTCCTAAACCATGATGCTTTTGCCTTTTCCAGGGACCTGAGTAACAACAAGATCAGTTCCTTAAGCAATTCCTCCTTCACCAACATGAGCCAGCTGACCACTCTGTGAGTCCCAGCTGGGGGTGGGGGTGGCACCTGGGGCCAAGGCTGCCAAGACGTTCCCCAAGCCCCAGCCTATGCTGGGCACTGCTCACAGCCGCTTGCAGGTGCCACATGCCAGAGAGTGTGCTGGGCCCAAGAACCTAAAAACTTTTAAAAATATCTGTCATTGTGAAATAGAACATGGTATATACAGAAAAATACAAAAGATAGAAATGTGCAGTTTAAAAAAATATTCATAAAGCTAGCACACATGTAGATAACCAAGTCAGAAATAGAGCATAGAACACCGCTCACACCCCGAAGCCCCTTTGTCCCTTTCTGACCGTGAGTCCTCTCCCTCACCCCAGGGCAGCCCCTGCTGACCTATGACAATTACTCCTTTGGTATCTTTATAGTATTGCTGTCTACATATGCATTTCTAACTAATATAGTTTAATTTTGCCCATTTTAACCTTGTATAAATTGAATCATACAGCATATATTCTTCTATATCTGGCTTCTCTTGCTTAGCGTTGTGTTTGTGAGATCCATTCCTGTTGTGTAAAGCTGTGGTCTGTTTTGTTGCTACAAAATGGTTCTTTGTAGGAATGGGCTATGATTGCCTCGTCCTTTCTACCATTGGAGTTTTTTCCAACATGGACTCTTGTGAGCAGTGACCCTCTGAACTTTTCTGTGCCCATATTCTAACATTTTTTTAAAATGATGGCTTTAATCACATTCTGAGCATTTGATCAGAACGTGTTACCAAGTGCCCCTTATATGTATTTGCCTGGTGGTCAAGATTGTGTCTTTTTTTTTTTTTTTTTGAGACAGAGCCTCAAGCTATCACCCTGGATAGAGTGCGGTAGCATCACAGCTCACAGCAACCTCCAATTCCTGGGCTCAAGCGAGTCTCCTGCCTCCGCCTCCCAAGTAGCTGGGACTACAGGCACCTGCCACAATGCCCAGCCATTTTTTTTTTTTTTTTTTTGTTGCAGCCGTCATTGTTGTTTGGTGGGCCCGGGCTGGATTCGAACCCGCCAGCTCAGGTGTACGTGGCTGGCGCCTTAACCTGTTGAGCCACAGGCGCTGAGCCAAGATTGTGTCTTGTTCACCTTCCAACACCTCATTTTACAGATACAACTTCAAGGACTTTCTCAGGGCTGTATAATGATCAAACAGTAGAGCCAGTACCCAAAAAAAGAAGGGACGCTGGCCCAGCCGGTCTTTGGGAGGATGTGGGCCTGAGGCCATGAATACCCATTCTGGGCTATTCTCCCCTCGCCTGGGATCTGTTTCTCAACTTGTTCCCATTTCATGGCAAGCTGGTGATTCAATTGTTCCTTCTGGGTGAGATTTAGCCTTGGAAGGCCCTCTGGATCCCAGGATGCCTGCGTGGGAAGCTGTCCTGGTCTAAGGTCCTGTTTTCAACCATAGATCCTGGCTTCCAGGGGACATATGACAAAGTTTGGAACTATTTTTAGTTGTCAGTACCCAGAGGGAGGGTGCCACTGGTGTCTAGGAGAGCTGTAAGCAGCCTGTAGAGCACCCACAGCCCCACACAGACTTGTGCATAGTGCAGAGGGTGAGGACTCCCGGGCTGAGTGGTCCTGGCAACAGTGTCCTTTCCTGTGATAGGAATGTCTCATTTCCTTTATTCTCTTTAAACACAGGGTGGACATAGAGTTTGTGTACAATTTATACCTTTATTAAGTGTAATTTATATAGAATAGATTGCACATACTTCAAGTGTAGGATTTGGTAACTTTTTTGTTTTAGTTTTTGAGACAGGTTCTTGCGCTTTTGCCCAGCTTGGAGTGCAGTGGTCTCAGCCTAGCTCACTGCAACCCCCAGCTCCTGGGTTCAAGTGATCCTCCTGCCTCAGTCTCCTGAGTAGCTGAGACTATAGGCACCTGCCATCACACTCAGCTAATTTTCAAAAAAAATGTTGTAGAGATGGTGGTTGGGGGGGTTCTATTACCTAGTCTGGTCTTGAACTCCTAACCTCAAGTGATCCTCCTACCTTGACCTCCTCAAAGTGCTATGCTCACACGTGTGAGCCCGGCACCTGGCCAGATGTGATAAGTCTTGACACACGCATGTACCCAGGGAACCACCGTGAGCTCAGCGGCTGGGCCCTTGGAGATCCCTCCCTCCCACCGCTCCCGGCCCCAGGCACCGCTGGTCTGGTTTGTCACTGTAGGTTAGTCTAGAGTTTCTAGAGTCTTACATAAGTGGAATCACAGTATAAACTCTCGTGCACCTTCACCCACCGTGATTACTGTGAGATTTGTCCACGGTGCTATGTGCGCGCTGACAGCATCTTCCTTTTGACTGCTAAGCAGTGTTCTGTTGTACAGATGTGCCAGTTTGTTTATCCATTCACCTGTTGACAGATACCTGAGTTGTGTCCAGTGCGAGGCAATTACACAGGTATCATTTCCCTTATCAATCTTCCTGTCTGCCCTGGATGGATTCATTTACTTGGAAGCATTTTGAGACAGAGGTTTAACCTACAGGGTCTGGAAACTGAGAATCTTAATGAAAGCCCTCCTGGGCTTGGTGCCCGGAGCTCTGTGAGTAAGGCTGGAGGGTTCGAGGTTGGTCTGGGCCTGCTAAACAACAATGACAACTGCAACCAAAAAATAGCCAAGTATTGTGGTGGGCGCCTATAGTCCCAGGTACTTGGGAGGCTGAAGCAAGAGAATCGCTTAAGCCCAAGAGTTTGAGGTTGCTGTGAGCAGTGACACCACGGCACTCTACCAAGGGCAACATAGTGAGACTCTGTCCAAAAAAAAGAAACAACAACGCCCTGGTAATATGATTCACTTCTCTGAGCCTCCGTTTCTTCATCTGAAGGATGGGGGTAATAACACTATCTTCCTCACAGTCACAGCTTCCTAATGGTAAATTATTATAGAAGCCAGGACATCACCCCTCTGCCCTGGAAGTGATGGGCTGAGAGGGTGGGCTCCCCCGAGGAGGTGCTGGTCAGGTGTCACCTTTACAGGACCCTGCCTGTGCGCCTTGTTGGTACAGCCTCATTTATAGTGACAGTAGCTCTCCTTTACTGAGGTCTGTTTGGAGCTGGGCACTGGGCTAGGAGCTTCACTTGGGTTTTCATACTTAACCTGCAGAAGAGCCCTATCAAGTTGACATCATTTTTTCTTCCTATTTTATGGTTAAGGGAAGTGATTGGGGCAGGAGGGGATTAGGGGACATGGCCAAGCTCACCCACAGATTAGGGCGGGGTCTGGCCCCCACTCTGTCCACTGCCCGGCCTCCCCTCAGGGGGCACAGTGACCCTCAGCAAGCTGAGGGGTGGCTGTGCCTGCAGGGTCCGGGCAGTGACACTGCTCTCTCCTCCTCCTCCTCCTTCCTCCCACAGGATCCTCAGTTACAACGCTCTCCGGTGCATCCCGCCTCTGGCCTTCCAGGGGCTCCGCTCCCTGCGCCTCCTGTAAGTCTCTCGTTCCTCCAGGAAGCCACCCATGAGGGCCCCACCACCCACCTGGTGGGCAGAAATGTCTGGGGCCCCAGAAGGGCCGGCACTGTGTGCCATGGTGGGAGTCCAGAATACTCTCATTATGTACAAGCCGAGTCATGAATGGGAGATGATCTAAGAAATGGGGGGTGCTGTCAACCCCAACTTGAGTTTGTGGTATGAGGGAGGGCATCGAAGATAAGGTAGCCCTTCATTTGCACGTGAAACTTCTGTTCCAGTTGAAAATGTTTATTTGTGAACTTTTCTTTTTTTTTTTCTCTGTCACTCTGGGTAGAGTTTCATGGGCTCATCATAGCTCACAGCAACCTTTTGGGCTCAAGAGATCCCCTTGCCTCAGACTCCCAATGTAGCCTTTTCTATGGAGATAAATATAAAGGGGGCGTCAAAAATGTATACACATTTG
Organism: Arctocebus calabarensis; assembly: GCA_963573935.1. NCBI lineage: Eukaryota > Metazoa > Chordata > Mammalia > Primates > Lorisidae > Arctocebus > Arctocebus calabarensis. The sequence continues at coordinate 29,975 of CAUYON010093145.1, forward strand.
CAGAGATGTTATCTATATTACTTTTTGCAGTTGATTGGAGGCACTGTTACTGGGCAAGTATACTGAGACATGCCACCACATCCACTCTACCTGTGATTCATATACTTTTGGGGATGATTGCTTGCAGCCTTTTCTCGTCACTGGGAGATTTTACCTGCTGTTAACATCCATTGAGATGGCCTGGCAGGAGGCAAGCTGACAGACTCCTAGCCCTAATCTATGGCTGGCCTCAGTAATTTCCTGACACGAGAAGGGTCGTGTCCTCAGGCTCCAGCTAAAAAAGGGACAGCACTCAATACAGGCGTCCTATTCATTATATAAATATGCTGCTTCTGTTATTTATAAAGGCAAAAATGGAGACCTCCAGAAGGACTGGGGGACAGGGCAGGTAACCTTGATTACTAAGGGCTCCCTCTTGCTTCCCTGTGGCCAGTAGGACAGGGTCTCCCTCACAGCACTGACCAAGAAGCCTGGAGGGTAAGGACAGCCTGTCCCCCCTCAGCAGAGGGCCAGGCCTGTCCCTCCAGGAGATCCCCTGTCTCTGTCCCTGGGTGAGGCTCCAGAAGCCACTTCTCTCCGCAGGTCCCTCCATGGCAATGATATCTCCACCCTCCGGGAGGGCATCTTCGCTGACGTGACCTCCCTGTCTCACCTGTGAGTAACTCAGGCCCAACTCTCTGGTCCTCCTTTGGTTTAAACAGGCTTGGTTTCCGAGGAGGACTCCATCTCCTGAGATTATCAGGGCATTTTGCTTCTGTCCTGAAATTAAACTTGTGATTGTCCCATGTGCACCGTCCTGGGCTCAGGCATTCACCAGCTCATCAGCCATGCAGTCGAGCAGGGAAACAATTCCTCATAAGCAGTAATTAGGTTATAAGGACTAGTTATTGATGGCTAAGCACCTGACCTGCACCAGCTCGTATAATCCTCCCAGTAATCCCACAATATAGGTACCGTGATTCTTGTTCTATATGGGGGAAATAGGCGCAGATAAAGTGAGAAGCTTGCCCCAAATTGCACGGCTGAGGGGTGGGGAGTTTCTGACTCCAGCACCAGGGCTCTTAAGCACCACACACACACACTGAGCCCCTAATCTCACTCGGCCCAGGGATAAGCCCAGAAGATTTATGACCTCCGAGAGGTGGTGTAATTGGATGCAGAATTGCTTCCAAAACCATTTAGTTGACCGTGCTACGAGGATCCTTTAAAAGCAGTGGGCTTGACTCCTTAAAAGCTAAACACAGAATTACTATATGACCCAGCAGTTCCACTCCGTGTCCACCCAAAGGAATGGGAAGCAGGGGCTCAAACAGATACTCGTGTACCGGTGTTAATTGTCACATTATTCACAATGGCCCGGGGTGGAAACAGACTATGTCCATCAACAGATGAATACATAAACTAAAGGAAGTATAAATATATACACAATGGGATATTAGCCCTAAAAAGATAATGAAGTTCTGTTACGTGCTACAATATGTATGAGACTTAAAGACATGCTAAGGAAAATAAGCCAGACACAAAAGGACTAAAAGTAGAATGATGGCTGCTGGATGATGGTTGCCAGGGGCCGGGGGGCTGGGGGTGGGGGGAGGCAGGAGGAATGGGGAGTTAGCATTTAGTGAGTACAGAGTTTCTGTTCAGGGTGATGAAAAAGTTTGACAATATTAATAGGTAGTGGTGATGGTTGCGCAATGCTGTGGATTTAAACACTGTCACTGAATTGTCCACTTAAAATGGTAAAAATGGCAAATTTTAGGTTATCTATGTTGTACCCCATAAAAATGAAGAAATAAAGAAGTGCTGGGGTGTGGCAGGCCGGGCTGGGTGCAGAGCAGACACATTCTGTCCTGGCATCCCTTGGCACAACCTGCTGAGATGTAGGGGACATGGACTGTGCTATGACCCTGGGCACGGCTGCTTCCTTTTGCTGCCTGTCCCGTGCCCCATCTCCCAGGGCCTGGGTGGGCAGGCATCCCTAGGTTGGAGGGCCTCAGGGGGTTCCCAGCGTCTCTTCTTGAAGTTCGTGCATTCAATAATTTCACTAGGTTTTCTCAGTTCTAAGACTCACTTTTTCTACATTTTAATCTCTAAAATAAGAGTATATCTTAAAATGAAGTGTATATTTATTGTGGTACTGTTTCTCTGCCCCCTCCCAAAGCATGTTAAATCAGTGGCATTTAAGAATTTTAGACTTGAGGAAGTAAGTAACAGGTGCCACTCTTTGAGGATCTGTTTGAGTCAAATACCATACTGTGTGTTTTAGCTACAGTGTTTCATTGACTCTGTGACCAAAATGGGAAATAGGTTTTGTGTTATGTACCAGCTCCATTAGCAGGAATTGCATTAAAGATTCCAGGGCCCATCAGGACTCCATGGGACTAGTATAGTGATTGATTAGCGATGTCTGCCATGGAAGTAGGAGGGATAATCCTCCTAAGAGGTAGGATTTATTATTTCCATTTTACAGTCCCAGGTTCTGAAAAGTTGTGCAGCTTCCCTAGGTCATAAAGCTAGGAGATAACAGAAACAGGATTTGCATTTAGGTGTGTCTGATTCCAAAGTTCTTTATTTATTCTTTATTGCCTCAATAAATATGTCTTAGGTAACCAGAATGAGTCATATGCTGAAGAATTTACTAACACAAGCTTTCCGGCCTCTGTGACCACTTGGGATATTATAAAAGAATTCAAAGGAAGCAGTGACTAATTCTAAGTATGAGGAGCTTCAAAGCAGAGGTGCCAGGTACACTGCCAATGAAGAGAGACTGGGAGTCTAATTTGGAGGAGGTGGGGAAGGGCATTCCAGGAAGAGGGAACAGCATGTACAAAGGCTTAGAGACAAGAGCGTGTAGAAAGGCTTGGAGACAAGAATGTAAATGGCATATTTGGGGATGTTGTGTTGTACAGCATAGGATAAAAGGAGTTTAGTTGGAGAAAGAATGTGAGAAGAGGTGAGTCTGGAAAAGAATGTTGGAATTCTGTTGTAAAGAGCTGTTTATGCCACGCTAAGGTGTTTAGACTTTATCTTATAGATAAAAGGCAATTGGGGAAGAATTAAGTAATAGAAAACTTCTGGAAAGCCAACGGTGACATACAGAGGGTGGGAGGAGGCAGGAGTGAGCCTGGTTGGAGATGGTGGACAAAGGCCAGGCAGGGAAAGTGTCGTTTGTTGTTCCTGCTGACTCTAATTCACAGGAGTTGTTTCTATCTGTGTTGGATAATTTTGGGTTGGGGGCTCATTTTTTTGACACTAATCTTTAGGCATTCTGGAGACCTAAATTTGAGATGCCACTCTCCGCAGAGGATTTGGGCTTATCTCTGCTGGCACCAGGGGCTGCCATTGCCTTGGAACCACTTAGCCTCCTTTGCATAGGCCTGGGCTCTGCACCTTGCCAGGCAGGGCCTTTCTAAGCATCTGGTCCACCTTTCCCACCTCTGATCCCCCCATAGTGTATCTTCTGTGCTTGGGTTTAAAGGTACAGTTGGCCCCCTTTCCTCTCTCCTCAGGAGAACTGGGTAACACCTGAGTGCATCTTCTCTCTAGTTCAAAATCTAGCTAGAAGCTTTGTTTTCAAATGGAAAGTAAACGAGCAACATATATTTTGAACAAACAAACTAAACCCGCAAAAACAAATTTCAAGCCTATATCTTTCTATAAATTCCAACTTCTTTTAAAAAAAAATTTTTTTGTATTAAATCACAGCTACGTACATTAGTGCAATCATGGGGTACAATGTGCTGATTTCATATACAATCTGAAATGTTTTCATCAAGCTGTTTAACATAACCTTCATGGAATTTTCTTTTTTTTTTTTTTGTCCAGTGGTAAGACAGAATTTATTTACAGAAGAGAATACAGAAAACACTAAAGCTCCTGGTAGAGAGAAAGAACTCAAGTGAGGAGACAAAAGCTCTCTCCATTTCTCTCCCGGTCTTTCCCCGTCTCCCCCTTTAGACTTTTAGTCTCGGGGTATATATAGGTGTATGGGTTCCAGGAAATTCCAACTTCTTTAAGGAGAATATGACATCAGGCTAGAAGCTGGATCCAATTTATTTATTTATTTATTTGTTTGTTTGCTTGTTTTTGTTTTCCGATTTACAAGAAGTAAACCAACAAATAAAGATGAGTTTAGCAGTGGTTATATTGCTAAAACATGGCATCGACATTACTGATTAGGTGTGTTTGTTGATTGCATCTAAGCCCCATTTCTCTACAAAACAGCATCTTCATGAAAGAAATCTTTTATTGTTATGGAGCAACCTTGGGGAAAAAAACTTTGCCCTTTCTAACCAGCATTAAAAACAGAGACAAGCAGCTCGGCGCCTGTGGCTCAACGGGCTAAGGCGCCAGCCACGTACACCTGAGCTGGTGGGTTCAAATCCAGCCCAGGCCCACCAATCAACAATGACGGCTGCAACCAAAAAATGGCCGGGCGTTGTGGCGGGTGCCTGTGGTCCCAGCTACTTGGGAGGCGGAGGCAGGAGACTTGCTTGAGCCCAGGAATTGGAGGTTGCTGTGAGCTGTGATGCCACCGCACTCTACTCAGGGTGACAGCTTGAGGCTCTGTCTCAAAAAAAAAAAAAAAAAAAAAAAAACAGAGACAAGCGGCAGCCTGGAAGATGTACATGTACTTGCATTTGGGTGTGCGCACTGCACACATGCCATATTGATGTGCACACACAGGCAATGTCTCCTCTGTGCTCCAAAGCTGAGGCTGTTGCAGAAAGATGTCTCGAGCACTTACAAGGAGTTGAAGAACGGTAAAAGGCTAACACAGACGCACTGCGTTCACTCTGAGCTTCACAAAAGCCATACACAATTTGAAGAGAGGGCCTCACCCAGGGTTCATAACAAGTCAGGGTTGGCCAAGAGTGAGCATTCAGGCTTCCTGGCTCCTGAAGGTGCCGGTGTTCCTAAGAGGCCCTCTGCTCCTGGCATGACTGTGGCTGGGCCCGTCCTGTCCTTTGGCAGTGTGGATGAGGGGTGAATGGAGTGACGGTGTGGTGGAGGGACCCACATTAAACTCTTTGAACTCATCAGGACTTGGGGCTGCGGGTTCTTATTCTGCCATCAACAGTGAGATTCAGCCCATTCATTCTTCTCTCACCCACACTAAGGTTGTTTTTAAGGTCTCTGACGGTTTGTGAGCACTCTTCACTGCCCTGGCTTCAATACCCTGCACGTCCGCTGGTGCTGTTTACTCTTACGTTTACTTTGCAGCCGGCTCGCCTTTCATCTCTTCCATCCACCCATCGGCAAGTACTCTGCTCTGCGAAGGTTCCCCAGTGCCATTCTTCATTGCCATAATCTGGCATTTTGTTGCCTCTAATCTGCCGCAGGCTGGAAAACTAGATTTAGAATTTGTTAAGAATTAGATGTGAAAAATAAATATGTCTTGATTAAGTAAATTATGGCACGCTCATATGACAGAATAGCACTGTAATTTATTACTTGAGGAAAACCAGAATCAAGAGGACTGTTCACTCTAATTTCAGTGATGGACAAACACGTTGCCAAGAATTGGAAGGGAATACACTAGTAATAAATTAATTACATCTATGGGGTGATAGATGATTCATTTCTTTTTGAATTTCCTTTGCACTGAGGTTTTGTGCCTTTCTCAAGCTTTAAGACAGGTATTCATGCTTAACTGATGCCCACTAGTCTCTGATGCAGTTGGGCATTTAGCAGTTCTGGCCCTCCAGGAACCCTTTCCACTGCCCATAGGTGCAACAGAAAGGCATGCAAATCCAGAGGGTGCAAAATATATATATATATATACACATTTTGAGAAATTAAAAAACTGCATTGAAATTGTAATATTCAATATATACTGACAAGAAAAGATAAATACAAGTCATGTTTGACTTCTGCAAATGTAAGAGGTGCTCCAAGTGGTTACCATCAGCGTCCAAGCACTTCTGATTATGGCAACTGCTGCTTGAGCAACATTGCAAGGCCTCCCGGATCTTCCCTCGTGCACATCACGCCTGGTACCCCAAGCCTCAGACTTAGCATGAATGTGTGCAACTGTTAGGCGTGTCAGAGGTCCTGTTGCATACTATACCTCCTTTGCCGTTGTACTTCCATAACATTCTTGAGTTTCAAATACTGCTTCAAAATGGTTTTGTGTTCTTTCTAACGACAACCATACCTCCGCCACCATTTCCTTTCGCTGTCCTGTCTGTGGCATAGTAACACTAGCATTTATTTAATTAATGCCATCTTTTGAACAAATGTCAGACCACACATTGCTACCCTAATTCAATTCAACTTCGAAAAGTATTACATAGAGAACATCTCTTAAAATGTGTACATTTTTTTGTCCATCTGTAGGTTGCCTGGCAGTGGGACAGGCAGATTTAGCTTGGCTGAAGGAGATTTTAAGTCCCAGCGAACGCTAACCTCTGTAATTGGTGACTCTGTGAAACAGCCAGGGGGAAAGGTATTTCAGTCCAGGTTACATAAATAGAAGCTGGGCAAGGCCTTGGCATGTGCAGACCAAATAGCTACTGTTTTCAGCTATTTCCAAATTATAGCAACAGTCAACAACACAGGGTTATTTATATGCTTTTCCTGGGGTTTGTACCTGAACTTACAGTCCTTTTGCATTGTGGTGTGGCCTGGCTGCTGTGTCCCCATCCCCACCTGGTCTCACTGGGGCCTGTGTCTCTTCATGCCCTGCTGAATTCACAGGAGTTTTCTTTGGGAAAATAGTCCCCAGATAAATTTGAAGTACAAATCCTACTGAAGAGAGGGTAAGGTGGTCCTTAGCCAGAAAAATAAAGCCTTTTGATAAATCAAAGCTAGTACCATTGAATTTACCTGTGCCTTGATACAGAAACAACGTAAATCAATTGAGTCAAGCCAGAATTTATATTTTTAAATAGCTTTCTACATTACTTTGGCCCCATAGTTTTTATTATTTATCAGAAGTCAAGAAGGGATACTTAGGTCGGGAGTGCAACTTTGTTGCTGTTATGAGGGGCAGCTGCACAAATCTGGTGATTTGTGAAGATCCTAAGACGTGTCAAACGCCTTCTCATTCACAGGGCCTCAGATTTCGTCTTTTTTGGCATATTCTCTGAATGCGGTGCCTTCAACTCTTTACCTTGGCTCATTACCTTGTAGTGCACTAGAAACAATATTCTTAAATCAATTCTGTATTTATCTTTTGAATTGTACTTTTTATTAGTAAAGAAAAAACAATCTGGTGAATATAAACATTTTAAATATACTGCAATCTTTGCATTTCTATTTTTCAAAAGTCTTTGTTCTTTTTAACACTCCGGAGCTTCAAAGAATCAAAGCATCTGACCTTTCTCTACGTCTGAGAGGCCCCGGTGCTGTTCAGCAGAGAGAAGAAGGTATCTCACGCGTCCCATTAGCCAAGATGGATGCTGTCAGCAAATAAGAATAGAAAAAAAATTGAACACATGTCAAGGTTGAACCTGCCTTCTTTTCTGAGCTGAGTATCCCCTTGGCTCCCATTTTAGTTTTCATGTGCTTGTGTTTCTTCTCCCTCTAGACTGTAGGCTCTTTGTCAAATCATAAAGGGGGCCCCAGAGATGCTAAGTGAAGCGTTCAAGGTCACCCGGGCAGGGGGCAGTGCATCAGGACCACAGTCCAAGTCTTAACTCAGCCCACTTTATGAGATCGCATATTGTCAGCCATGCTATTTTGGGGAATTCCTATTCAGAGCCGCTGCTGCTTTTATCAGACTGTACACATCTCAGGGGGAACCACTTCCTCTGTATTGCCCAGAAACAGGGGGGAAATGGCAGTGAGCCCACTGGTTACTTAATAAATGTGACCATTCTCATTAACGTGGTACAACCTTATAATTTCAAAATAACGTTGCTATTGATGCACTTCAGGCATGAGGCACTGATTCTTCTATTGCTGAGTCAAAGAACTCTGGCCCTTTCTTTTCCCCAAATCTAGGTCTTGTCCATCTCAAAAGTCTCTCACTGTGGCTTAGTGAAAAGATTCTGAGTTCGCCTGCTGGACTGGTGAGAAATGAAGAGATTGGCAGCATTCAGTGTTGGTGCAAATGTGGGAGCATGTATAGCTTACTCTGCTGGGCTCTGATACAACTTTGGGGAGGGCAGCTGTTAACACATTCCATGCCCTTTGTCCAACCACTTACTCTACTTCTAGGCTCCTGTTCTAAAGAAATGCTCACACTTCACAAAGAGGCATGTACAAGTGTTCAGTGCTGTTGGAAACAACCGAACACCAGCCACAGGGCGATTGCTCACTGGGCTCTGGGTGTCCACTCTGGGGGGTTCTATGAAGCAGTTTGACAAAATGAGATGGACCCATATAGGCTGACCTGGAAGATTTCCAAGACATGCTAATCAGTGATAAGAAGTAAGCTGCTCAGTTGCGATGTGCAACAGAATGTCATTTCTGGAAATGTGGGAAAGGCCTGGAAGGCTGCACACCTGAGCATGGTGACCATGGGGCCACATGTCCACCTGTGGAGGGTGGGACAGTGGGACGTTGGATTATTTTTTGTAATGTGGATGTAACACATTGTTATTATTATTAGCATTATTTTTTTTTATAATGTGGATGTGGCACATTATTATTTAACTACTGCCCCACCGATGAGCACTGGGGGTTCCCAGTCTTTCTGGTACAGACAGCGCCGTCTCACAGATGCCCTCACATGCTTGCGCAGATGCATCTGTGAACTAAACTGCCAGAAACAGAATTGCAGGGTCTAAAGGCAACTAACTGCATTGGCGGGGGTTTTTTTTTTGCTTTCTTTTGAAATTTCAAATAAATATGAAGGTACAAATGTTTAGGTCACATTGTTTTCAATTCTAAGGTAAAGTTCAAGTTGCAGTTGAGCCCTTCACCCAGGGGGCGTGCTGACCCCACTCACATTGTGCACATCGGGTGAGATCCCACCGATCACTCTCCCTTCCCCCTCCTTCTTGCTAGACTATATTTGTGTTTTATCTTTCATGTGGGTGTGTAGTTGTTTATATAGTGGTTTCATGTTAGTATTGAGTACACTGGATTGCATTGGCAATTTGGTAGATATCTGAACCTCCCCTCCACAAGAGTTCCCCCATTTTGCACCCCCATCAGTAACACAGGAATATGCCTTTAAAAAAATTGAGGTAAAATTTGCATAATATAAAATTAACCTTTCTAAAGTGTACAACTCAGTGGCATTTCATCATTCACAGTATTGTGCAGGGCAGAGGCTTGCTTTGTCTGCAGTGTTTGAAGGTGGCTTACAATGGGAATGCATTCACGTGTTCTCTGCTTAATGAAAAATGAAAAGAAAAAGAAAAGAGTGTGGGCCTCAGAAGCAGACAGCTCTGCATCTGGATCCAGGGTCTCCCCTTTGCTAGTTGTGTGACTCCAGGGAGATCACTTATTCCACCACCTGAGGCTCAGTTCCCTCATCTTTGCGATGGAGAAAAGGGACCGTGCGCAGAGGGGCTGAGAACTTTCGCTGCACAAAGGCAGGAAAAGTGTGTCTCCTTGCAGCAACTCATGCTAGTTGCTTTCTTCCCTACATACACTGCAGGCAACACATTTGTAGGCTCTAGCTCCAATGGCACAGGTTCAAATCCCATCTCCCCTGTTTCTCTGTGTGACCTTAGGAAAGTTCCTCAACCTTTCTGGGCCTGGGTTTCTACAGCTGTAAAATGGGGATAGTGAATGGTGAGGTGATGCATATGCAGTGCTTAAAACAGCACTGGTTACAAAGCACATGCTCATGGAAAGGGCGCTGTTACGAATTTTTTTTGAGACACTGTCCCACTATGTCTCCCTCGGTAGAGTGCTATGTCATCACAGCTCACAGCAACCTCAAAGTCTTGGGCTTAAGTGATTCTCTTGCCTCAGCGTATTGAGTAGCTGGGACTATAGGTGCCTGCCACAACACCTGGCTATTTTGTTGTTGTTGTGGTCATTATTGTTTTAGCAGGCCTGGGCTGGGATCGAACCCCCCAACCCCGGTGTGTGTGGCTGGTGTCCTAACCACTGAGGTATGAGCTCCACCTGGCTATCAGGATTTTTGACAGCCCCTGGCATAGTGCCTGGGACCCTAGGCACTTCGTGTAAGGACCCTATCAACCTGTAATGCCTGCTTCTCTCTGCCTCAGGGCCATTGGTGCCAACCCCCTATACTGTGACTGCAGCCTCCGCTGGCTGTCCAGCTGGGTGAAGACTGGCTACAAGGAACCAGGCATTGCCCGCTGTGCAGGGCCCCCAGACATGGAGGGCAAGCTGCTTCTCACCACCCCTGCCAAGAAGTTTGAATGCCAAGGTGAGCCCAGGAGCACAGGGGCCCATAGAACTTTTCCATCCCTGGTAGAGCCTTCCTGATATGCCTGTGTCCTCTGGTGACCACTGGTGGGGGTGAGGTGACAGGAACAGGCCACCTGCTGCTTGTTAGGATGTCTGCCTTCCAGTCCTGACATATCATGAATGAAAAAAGCCAGAGAGAAAAGTCTCAGGCCATCAGGGCTTTAATCTCTCCCTATGGTTATGAAAGGAAAATCAAAATAGTAGCAGTGTTTCTGGACGTGCCACGCCTCTCTGCAGTGTGAGCCCTCAGACCTCCTTTGGAGCTCAGAATTAGCTTAAATCCATCTCAGTCCCTGGGGAAACGAAAGACCCAGCTGCTACTCTCCTGACATTTGCAGAACTGCAGAGTCTGAGCGCAGCTGGAAGCTCATTGGGCTTTGCTCTGAGATGCCTCACCCCAGGCATCCGTAAACCCTGTTCAGGGATTGATTGACTCACTGACGGTCCAGGCCCCCAGGGGTCCTGTTGAGTGCAGACAGGTGGCTGAGTGGCTGCCCCAGGCCTGGCTTTATGTTGGAGGGGCAGCTGGGAGAGGGCCCCAGAGTCTGTGGGGCACGACCTCTGCCCTCTGCAAGCTAAGAGGCCACTGTCGGAAATGAAGCTGACAGCCATAGGTTAATGAGAGGCCGCAGGCCACCCCGTGTTCAGGATGTTGTTACAACCATAGCAGTACAGGGGGGATCTGTGGGTTGGCTGTTAAAGCCAGCCAATTCATGTTGAAACACGTGGTCTGTGTTTACTTAACAGAGCGGGTTTGGTGCTGGTGGGAAGAGGTTTTGTTTTCTTTTTTACTTTTTATTGAAATACAACACACATATAGAAAAGTACACAGATCATAAGGGAATGGCTCCTTGAATTTTGACAAACTGAATCTGGAATTGAGAAACACAACCCCACCTATGCCCCAGAAGCCCCTGTGTGTCCTTTCAGTCCCTGCTGAGAAGTGTTTCATTTCTACTCACACTTACTATCTTCAGTGGAACCAATGTCCCACCTCTCCCAGGACCCTGTGGGGAAACTGGAGTGAACTGGCCAGCTCGTCCCGTCCTACCTAGTCTTAGGAGATCCTGCTGTCCCTGAGAGGGGGCGCCCCGGTGGTCTGACTGCTGCTCCTCCGCCCACCTCCGTGACCAGCGTGTCCTGGAGGCTGGAGAGGAGACTGTAGCCGGGGAGGGGACAGGAAAGGGTCCTGGTCCAGGCTTGGAGAGAAGCAACCCTGAGGCAAAGGGACCCTTTCTTCCTCTGGTGTGGCCAATTGAACTCAGGTGCGAGGTGGGCTGAGCCACTGTCTCCTCTCTGCCTCTGTCCTCCTGGTCAGTGGGTGCCAGGCTGGGGGTCATTGGTTCAGAGGGCATGAAGGCCAGACGAGAGTTAGCCAACTTAGTCGTGGGGACTATGCCATCCTCACACTGACAATGTGGCCCGGACGGCGTGTGCTGTGGGGGCCGCCTTCCAGGCACACTTTGCAGATGAGACTTGCTGATTTAGCCCTTCCCGCCCTGCGGCAGGGCTGTCAGAGAGAGTGTCTGGAGGCTGGAAGAGTGGACTGGGTCAGGGTGCAAGCATGGTCTAGAGGAGGTGTAGGCAGCAAATCTCCCTGGGGCTGGGCTTCTCAGGGCCAGGGCTCCTGTGCTGCCCCTCCTGCCCTGACACATCCCCCTCGCCATGGCAGGTCCGCCCACTCTGGTTGTCCAGGCCAAGTGTGATCCCTGTGTGTCCAACCCATGCCAGAACCAGGGCACCTGTCACCATGACCCCCTCGAGATATACAGGTGTGCCTGCCCCAGTGGCTACAAGGTGAGTGGAGACTGTGGGAGGGGGGCCCTCATGTGTGCTGTGGGGCAGGGCCAGGTCTGTCTTATTCATGAGGCTGGCCCTAGGGATCAGCTCACCGCCTGGCTCAGAGCAGGTGATTGAATGAACCCATAATCCGTGGTGATGAGTGAATGAATGAATGAATGAATGAACAAATGCACGTTACTCCAGGCAGGGAGGTGGGGCTGCTGAGGGCCGGCTAGCTTTTGGCTCACACTAGCTCTCTGGTATCCCTGGGGTCCCCACAGCTACTTTCTCCCCCCAGGGCCGAGACTGTGAGGTGTCCCTGGACAGCTGTTCTAGTGGCCCGTGTGAAAATGGTGGGACCTGCCACTCACAGGAGGACGAGGACTCTGGCTTTACGTGAGTTGCCTGGAGGGGCAGGAGCCTTGTGGGTGGGTGCCAATGGGTCCAGTACCCAAGCCTCGGTGCCTCTTCCCTCACTGGGGATGGCCAAGGCCTCCCCATGCTGTGGTGGGTAGGGGCTCCCTGGGGCAGACACGTGCTCCATATCACAGCCAGAGGGCTCTCCAGGCCCACAGGCCAAGCCCCTCAAGTGCCCAGGTGGCCACAGGACAATTGAGTCCCCCGTTGCATGTGCTCCCAGGGGTGAGTGGGGCTTGGTACTGCCTCTGCTGCCTCCTGCCCCCGCCAAGTGCCAGAGGGCCTTTTGAAGGCACTGGGAATCAAGGCCAAGGGCATATGCTGTGCGGGGTGAAATGCAGACTGGGGGCATTTCCTGTATAGCTTCGTATCCCCAAAGCCTCCATCCATCCAGCCCAGCAGCTCCTCAGGCCAAGGCACTGCGAGCAGGGCCCTCACCAGCCCTCCCTGCCACACAGCCACCAGAGCCCTCAGACACCATTGAAGTGCCACTGCTCAGAGGAGGGAGCAGAGGCCTAGTGCTCCCTCTGGGGTTCTCCCACCCCCATTAGCACCTGGTCACTGTAGGGAGGAGCCAACCCCACTTGTCCCAGCATGAGCAGCCCATTTCCCACCATATAGTGACCTCCTCTCCTAGGTCCTTCCAGTTCTGACAGTGCTCACCACCCCGCCACCACTGCCTTCTCCCCCACAGCCCTCTAGGGAGTCCCCCACCCTCCCTCAGGCTTTTCAGAGGAACACTTAGTATTTAGTGGCTGAAAATAAATTGTCACCTCAACAAATTGGCTCTTTAGAAAATGATGTTGAATCTACCAGCAGAAATGGCCAAACCTGCCTCTGCAAACCTAAATTACCAGATGTAAAAAATAAAATGTAAATGGCCTCTCTTCCATGGCGTCACCTTGGAAACGGCGTCCTTACAATAGGCTCCCCTCCTCCCTGCTTGGCTAGCAGCCTCAGCAGAGTCCCCCAGCCCTTAGGCTCCTCGTCTAGGGATAAAAGGATCCCCTGAGAATCTAGGGTCAGTGGGCCAGCCTCCCACCCACCCAGTATCCTTATGGATGGGTGGGGTGTGGCGTGCCCCACCCCTGTGGAAAGAAGGTGCCTCTCTGCGTTTTCCTCAACCCTGCGGTCACCAGGGCTCCACCTGTCATGCCCCTGGCTGGTGCCTCCACCAGAGGGCACTGCCTGAAATGCAGAACAGATCCCGTCACCTCCCTGCAGCCTTCTGGGAAGACATTGAACTCCAACACATGTCCTGCAACAGTGGTCTTTAATTTTTACTCACATACCCCCAACCAGATTTTGCAAAGTGTTTATACCTCGTCACGCATTCTTAGATTGACAGCTAAAATTTTTCATTGCAATGGAAGTAATTTCCTAGATATTATAAATATTATTAACATTTAAACATAAAATGATCACTTTAAATTACTCTCTCATCATTCTCTAATGGAATGGCACAGCAATTTGATACCATTTCTAAATGACATAAGCAAGTTCCTCTTTAAGAAATTAAACGTTTTACATTGTTCTTTCTCCCCCTTGAACAGCATTTCCATTTTACTCCCTGTGATCCTTGTTTTTTCTTCTAATACGATATATATTTATACTGGAGAGTCCTTTGTTGAGCACCCAGCCATACTTATCTTTTAACATAAGTTAAAATTGAATTTTTTTGTTATTTCTAGTTACCATAAACCTCTGATTAAAAGTTTCTTTGTATGGAATTCTCCTTACAATCACTAATAATATGTTATATAATAGTTCAAAACAATAGAATTGTATTTTAAAATTTTAGTTACACTTTATTACACATGAAAGTAAAATTGTGTCAGACTGTTTCTCTTGTAATGAGGGGGATAGGTGTTTTTTTGTTCTTTTCTTCGCTCAATTGGTTCACGTGTCCACGGATGAGTATCATAGACAAGTCAGGGCTGTGCAGTCCGTGTCTTACTGTTTTATTTTGTTTTTATAGATATAAATGCTGGGAAATTGTGTTCACATAAATACACTGATGAGATTAGAAGGCGTTTTATTATAGCATGGCACTCAATTCTTTGCAACCTGTCCCAGGTTGTATGCCAAAAACTCCAGAGTGATCTGTCATCAAAAGTATTTTTAATGTTTCATCAGCTGGCCAGTCCCTGAGGCTTTCCTTCAATTCTTTTTAATGCTCAGAACTAGAAACCTCTTGGCTTATGAAGGGTTTGTTCATTCACTTTCTAAGCTTTGATTTTCCTAGTTGTCCTGTATTTGGCTCCCAGAGGCATGTTGCACTTTGGGTTTAGGTTGGGAGAGAAGTAACTTCGTAGAGTTCTGGGGCAAGTTAATTTAGGGAGGCGCTCATGCAGAAACTTGAAGATCTGAAAATTAATTACTTTATGGGACCTTTCTCTGTCTGACCCACACACCCTTTGGAACCCTCTGGTTTCCCAGGGGAAGGCATGCCCTGGTTGAGGATCACTAATTTCCAGGGCCCTCCGTGCCATGGCTCCCGCACCACCCAGCCTCATTCTTGCCTTGTTCCTGAAGTCTGTGCTCCCAAAGTGTGGACTACGTGGCTGAGCCGCAGCCGCCTTCCAGGGGACTGGCCGGTGGCTTCCCTCTCGCTGCAGGCTTTTACACAGACCTCTGCCCCAAATGCCTTCCCTGCCCTGCTCTACCCTGCCCTTGGCCTATTCATTCCTCTCTGTAGGAAGCCTGCACTGGCTACTCCCCGACCAGGAGTCACCAGACATCTCCTGTCCTGTCCCTTTGTGCCCCCTTTCTGGCCTCAGTTCTTACACCACCCTGTACTCACTGGCTTTTCTCTGCTCACTCAGCTCCCTTTTGTCTCCCACTAGACTGTGAGTCCCATGAGGGCAGGGCTAGCCCCTCGCCTTTAGCTACCCCAACGTGTAGCAAAGGCCTGGCCCAGAGTAGGAACCATAACTCTAAGGATGGTAATTGCCTGGCGGCCACAGGCTCCCTCCAGTTTCCCTGGAAAGCTGGCTCTCCGTCCTTCCCTTCCGCCACAGGTGTGCCTGTCCCGCCGGCTTTGAAGGACCGACCTGTGGGGTAAACATGGATGACTGTGTGGATCACGCCTGTGCCAATGGGGGTGTCTGTGTGGACGGCGTGGGCAGTTACACCTGCCAGTGCCCCCTGCAGTATGTGGGTAAGTGTGTCAGGCTTGAGCGTCTGGAGGAGGCGAGGAGCCAGAGACCTTCTAAGCCCCAGTGCCCCTGGGTGGAAGGGCTGGGTCCCCCACTGGTGTCTGGGGGAGGTTTCTTCTGAGCCTGACTGCCTGGCAGAGAACAAGAGAGCAGCTTCCCTCCTACCGCTGGCTCCTTCTTCCCCCAGGAAGGGCCTGTGAACAGCTGGTGGACTTGTGTTCCGCGGATCTGAACCCGTGTCAACACGAGGCACAGTGTGTGGGCACTCCAGACGGGCCCAGGTCAGTACTGTCCATTTCCAGGGCCAGGGAAGGGACAGGCCACCAAGTGAGTCTGGGCTCTGTACCCTCTCCCCATTCCCTCACCTGTCAAGGGTTTGGTCTCAGGTGTTCCGGGCTCCTGAGGACCAATGCAGGGGAGGTGACAGACAGAGCTTTGTGGCCAGACAGACCTGGGTTTGCAGCATGAGCCTGGGTGGATGGCTTGCCTGCTCTGAGTCTGTCTCATCTGTACACTGGTCACAACAGTAGCTTCCTCCTGGGATGGTCGCAAGGATTAGATGAGAAAATGCATGGAGAGCGCTTGGCCCCATGCCTGACATCTGATCAGCGCCCCGTAAATAGCGATTATCACTCCAGATCCATAATTTCTTATCCCCAATTACAAAATCCACAAAACTCTGAAAACCAGAAGCCCATTGGATGGCAAAATCTGATCTGACCTGTGCACATTTGGCAATGGAAACCGAGGCACACGAATGTGTTGGTGTTCGCACACGGTGTGAGTGTGTATGGATTTGCTGCAGAAACATGAACATGACTGATGATGGGGCCGCCTCAGATTCCACCAGCAAGTTACCAAAAGTTCTGAATACCCAAAACTGTGTGGCCTTGGGAGGTCTGCAGTCATTGACCTGCATCGTCATCACTGCCAGCCCTGGCCTGTGTGGAAGTGCTCTGTCACTTGAAGACTGGTGGACAAAGGTCCGGTCTTAAAAATGTCGCTCCCATCTGCAGTTTTGCAGCCTCATTCATCAGCCCATCATTCCACCAGTCAGGACAGCAAGGCGGGTGGGAGCATGACTTCTTAAGGGCTTGTAGCTGAGGGTCCTGAATGCAGGAACTAGGGCCATGTTAGGGCTGAGGTCCCCCAGGGAGCCCAGGTCTCCCCAGAGCAGCCTGAGGCCTGTCAGGGGATTGTTGAGGCCAGATCTGATGGGCCATCCAGACGAGTGAGGATGGAGCTTAGTCCTGCCTGGGCTGCTGTGCAAGGGCGGGCTTGGCAACCTCAAGAGCAGTGGCAGGTCTCATGGCATGTGCTCTCTTCAGAGGGGCTAGACCTCAGAGGCCGAAATAAGACAGGATTGCACGTTGTCCAGTTTGAAACAGCCAGCGTAGTCTCTCATGCCAGGAGGAATGTGCCCAGGGCTGCGGCACAATTCCTGTCCTAGTAGATAGAACTGATACCAGCTGTGCCTGGCATTGTACCTGGAACCTAGCAAGTATTCAATGGACAGTCACCAAATGAGCAAATGAATGAATGAAAGAAAAAACGAAGTTGGGTGCGGGTGGCTCTCTCCTGTAATCCTAGCACTTGGAGGCCACGATGGGTGCATTGCCTGAGCTCATAAGTTCAAGACCAGCCTGAGCCAGAGCAAGACCTTGTCTCTAAAAATAACCAGGCATTGCGGCGGGCACCTATAGTCCCAGCTGCTTGGGAGGCTGAGTCAAGAGAATCACTTGAGCCCAAGAGTTTGAGGTTGCTGTGAGTTATGACGCCACAGCACTCTACCAAGGGCAACAAAATGAGACTCTGTCTCAAAAAAAAAAAAAAAGAAGAGGTGGTGCCTGTGGTTCAGTGGGCAGGGCACCGGCCCTATATACCAAGGGTGGCGGGTTCAAGCCCGGCAACAAAAAAATAGCCGGGCGTTGTGGCGGGCGCCTGTAGTCCCAGCCACTTGGGAGGCTGAGGCAGAGGAATGGCCTAATCCCAGGAGTTGGAGGTTGCTGTGAGCTGTGTGAGGCCACGGCACTCTACCGGGCAATGAAGTAAAACTCTGGCTCTACAAGAAAAAAAAAAGAAGAAGAAGAAGAAAGAAAAATGAGTGAGTGGTGGCTTAGCTTCTCTATTTCTCAGAGTATAGTTCCAGACTCATTAGTGAATTGTGATCAGTTGGATATAAAGGGTCCCCCGACTCCCATTTAATGTTAATGTCAAGATTAACATTAAAAAATAAAACATAGGCTCAGCGTCAGTGGCTCAACACGATAAGGCGCCAGCCACGTACACCTGAGCTGGCAGGTTCGAATCCAGCCCAGGCCCGCCAAACAACAATGACGGCTGCAACCAAAAATTGCCAGGCACTGTGGCTGGCGCCTGTGGTCCCAGCTACTTGGGAGGTGGAGGCAAGACCACTCGCCTGAGCCCAGGAATTGTAGGTTGCTGTAAGCTGTGATGCCACAGCACTCTATCCAGAATGACAGCTTGAGTCTCTGTCTCAAAATAAATAAATAAATAAATAAAATAAAAAATAAAACATAAAAAACCAAAAACATAATATCAAAGAGCAATATACCATTTTATATAATAAGGATATAAATATATCATATAGAACTGGTTTTGTGTGTGCGTGCTGGGCACCAGCTCAGGCAATCCACCCACCTTCGCCTCCCAGAGTGCTGGGATTACAGGTGTGAGCCACCTGCGCCCAGCCTGTGGGCTGTGCAGAAAAATATTTCTTATAGCCTGAAAAACACTGGGCTAGGGAAGGAGTAAAACACTCAGTCAAGAGCACGTATCTGCCAGGTTGTGTGTTTGAGCTGTGTTGGAGTTAGGAATTTGAAAGGAGTTCAGACCAGGGACTGCTCAGAGAGGGCTGAAATGCTCCCTGAAGGCTCCCTGGAGGAGGTGAGGTATTGGCCTAGCTGGACCATGCAGGGAGAGTATTCTAGAATCAACAGGTGTGAAGGGCAGGGAGGTGGCTGGTGGGGTGGTCTTGGCATAGGGAAGCAGGAGGCCTGACGGACAGGGAACACTGTGTAAGGTCATGACTGGAAGGGGTGCAGAGGTGTGCCCTTTATTTGATGAGCAAATGGTTGGCCAAAATGGATTTTCAGGCCAGCAGTGAGGCACAGTGAGAGCAGGAATCCAAGGGCTGGCCTGGAGAGAAGACACCCACTGAGAGGTGGGCACTAGCCATGCTGAGGACCAGGAGGTGGGGGAAGAGGGATGGAGGGGACCATGGGACACAGGGCCAGGTGCTGGGGGTCCTGGGAGAACGAGGAAGGTATAGTGAGCAGCCAGGCAGGTCGGGAAGGGGCTGAAAGTTGGCCTTGGATGCGCTGTTGATGAGAGCGGGTCCTCTGTGACAAGATTCCATCTGCTCCTGCTCCTGGGCGTCCACCCCAAGCCCACACAAGCTCTCCTATTCGTACTAACAAAGGCTCCACCATGTGCTGGGGGTTTATATCCAGCGCTCAGTCTTCCTGTAGGGGGAGGAGCTCTGTCACATGCTCAGGCTGTGTGGGCCCTGGTGGGCTCTCCTAGCTGCCCAGGCTCTGGGCTGAATGTGCGGCTGAGCACCCAACCACCCATGCCCGCCCCCCAGGTGTGAGTGTGTACCAGGGTACACAGGTGCCAACTGCAGTGAAAAGCAGGATGACTGCAGGGACCATCGCTGCCAGAATGGAGCCCAGTGTGTGGATGAAGTCGACAGCTACTCCTGCCTCTGTGCTGAGGGCTACAGGTGAGTGGCACCGGGATGTATCACGAGTGACTTTTCTAGCTATCAGCCCCTGGGCCACCAGCCATGGCCAGGGGAAGGGGAAAGTCAGAGATAGGGAGGTGGATGCTGGGATTGAATCATGGCAGCTATGCAGCTTTCAGAAAATCATGCAAATATCCAGAGCCCAGAGGGTCTGAAAATCATGCAAACTACCCAGAGCCCAGGCAGAGGGTCTCTAGCCTGTGTGGGGGAGGGGGTGGGAGGTGGGCATAGATTACGGGGCAGTGTCCTATCACTTACCTACCCAGCCATGTCTAATGACATGTCCTGCCATAAAGGTTATCTGCCTTCCCACCTGGACTCCGCTGGGAGGTTAGATGGGCTGTCCTTTTTTTGGCCAACCCCCTCCCATACTCTGCTCATGAAATTTTTAGAGAAACGGTTTTATTGAGATATAATTAACATACCATACAGTTCAAATGTAAAATTCAATGACTTTTAGTATATTCTGGAGTTGTGTATCCATCACCACAATCAATTTTAGAACATTTCCATTATCCCCTGCAAAAGACCCCCTTCTCTATCATCCCAACCCCTGCTTCCTCCCAGCTGTAGGTGACCACTTATCTACTAAAATTTATGTCTATATATCTGTCTTTTCTGGACATTGCATATACATCCAATCATACTATCTGTTGTCCTTTGTATCTGGCTTCTTAACTTAGCATAATGTTTTTGAGCTTTATCCATGTTGCATCACATATTAGCACTTCATTCCTTTTAATGGCTAAACAATATTACATCGTGTGGCTATATCCATTCATTATACGATGGGCATTTAGGTTTTTTCCTTTTTTTTTTTTGAGACAGAGTCTCAAGCTGTCACCCTGGGCAGAGTGCCATGGCATCATAGCTCATAGCATCATCCAACTCTTGGACTCAAGTGATCCTCTTGCCTCAGTTTTTTCTATTTTTAGTAGAGACAGGGGTCTCACTTTTGCTCAGACTGGTCTCAGAGTTGTGAGCTCAGGCAATCTACCCACCTTGGCCTCCCAGAGTGCAAGGATTATAAGCGTGAGCCACCATG
>CAUYON010093148.1:0-79562 GCA_963573935.1 Arctocebus calabarensis
ACTGGTCTGCAGATCACACCTTGAGATGCACTAGGCTAAGCTAATCATGGTAATTCCACTGTTCCCCTTTGCCTACTACCTGGTTTAACTCCCAAGACCTGGATACAATCCAGTCAACAACAAAAAAAAAAAAAAAAAAAACCCTGCAATTTTTAAGACAGACACCCAGAAATTCTCAGGCTGAATTGTAAATGTAATTTGGAATATATATTTTGATTGACTAATTATGTAATGCCATGTCATCATTAGTGGTTAGTTTCTTCTTCTCGGTTTGCTTGAACTTTGATCCTTCTCCCACCACCCCAGGTGACAGTTCCAACCCCCCTAAGGAGGACACCCCTTCCAGCAGTGTGGACTCACTGCCCTCCTCATCTCCCACGACAGGAGCTGTGCACGGACTTCCTGGACCAGATAAAAATCACCTTCTGGCGGACGGAGGGAGCTCTGGGGACTGGGTATCCCCCATGTAAGTACCTGTGCTTCAGTGGTCAGGAGGCCATGACTTCGTTTTGAAGTTTCATGAGGTATATGGTCAATGATGCTGAAGCTTGTAGACTAAGACTCATGTTCTGTAATCAATGGGGCCTCCAAAGAGAGAAGGATCCAGAAAGAAAGCCTTTCTTCAGTGGTGTGTCTGTGTCCCCAGTATGGGAGGGGCAGGTGGGCACTACTTTAAATCCTGTTTTAGTTCAGTTCATGGCAGTTTGGTGTTTTACAAAGGGCTTTTGTTACTGTCCCATGCAGGATGTTTTCCCAGTAGTTATGCAAACTTTTAAGGATATGATAATCCATGCACTGTGACGGATAGACTCTTGACGCTGTTTATAGGCTGATGCTTTAATTAGATGAACTTTTGAGAGCTCTATGCTAGCTTTCTGCTCTCCAGCATAGCACAACACATGGTCGAGACTTAATGGTGTATCTTATTATACTTTCTCAGTTTGGATTAGTGCCAGATATGTGTAAATCAGCTCGTGTATATTAGGAGAGATAATAGTAATACCAGCAAATATACCTTGAACTTGTTTAACTCTGTGAGGGCTCGTCAGGCCTCATTGATTGAGGCTGTGGAGTAAAGGCAGCATGGTGGTGGTGTGAGACGTCCAAAAGGCATCATCACTTTTCAAACATGTGCTCAGAGAAGAGAAAACACCACTAATAATTACAAGGCATTACTTGATTAGTCAATCAAATTGCATCCAAAAATACATTTATAATTTATTCAGAGTCTATTAAAATTTTAAAGCCAAACTTACTTAAAATAAATTATAGATAATGATGTCATCTGACCCTAGCTAGGCATTCTTGGGACTTTAAATGGATTAGAAAGTGTTCCTCAGATTACTCGGCTTTTTATAGTCACTGCTGGATCCACATGAAATCATTATGAACTTATTAAGTATTAAGAGAGGCTAGGAGACACTTTGTATGCTAACGTTTTGGGGTGACTTAAAGGCTTTGAAAATCTAACTGAAACTCCAAGTGTGGAAACATTTCGCCAGGTGAGATTTTCTTCCCCTGGCACTATCATATTATACATATTTTATATGCTGAAGATTGTACGTTGTAGGTTTAAATTACATATTACTTAAATATACTCGTCACCTTTACTGTGCTTTTTCCACAATAAAAATTCTCTTTCACTTTAGTACTACAAGCAACAATAACCGTATTTACAGAGGAACACAAAATCTGTAATCCTGGTTATACTCAGGGTGGGATTTAACCCATGTTTGCTGTGAAAACCAGATCCCTAATTATTCCTTTCCGTCAGCGTACATCGGGTCATGGGGAGCAGTTTTGTCACCCATCTTTCCTCCATAGTGGGCCTGTAGGAAAGTGACACTATGAGTACAGGCAGTGCTCAAGTCACAAAAACGTCCATGCCTAAAACAAGAGCTTGATATTTTCGGTTATAAATCAAATCAGGACTGAATACCCCGGCTTCCTATTCATACAAACTTTAAAATGTCATGAAAAGCACTCAATAGTTGAAGCAAGTCTGGAAAGGAGATTTTTGTTATAATGGACACTTTCTCCTACTTCAAGAATTTGATTTTTTTAAAATTTTCAATGGATAAAATGTATCTGTGTTTCTTGAAGTATACACTAGAATGTTTTCTTGGATCTTTTAAGGGGTTTACTTGCGAGTGCACATCAGTCCAGATTTATCACTGTGTTCGGAAGTCTGTATGTAGATGGGTGCTCCTCACAACCCCAGCACATATCAGAATGACCTATGGGGCCCCACCCCAGACTCAAGATTCAGTGGGTCTGAGTAGGGGCCTAAGCGTTTGCATTTCTAACCAGTGCCCAAGTGCTGCTTGGTGGGCCCTGATAAAGAGACCTTCTTCTGCTCCCTCTGGGTCCTCAGCATGTGTCGATGGTAAACTGCTCTGAAGAGTGAAATTAGGATACACAATTCTTCTCCTTGCTATTTGTGTTTTTTGAGAGAGAGTTTCCACTTTGTTGCCCTCGGTATAGTGCTGTAGCATCACAGCTCACAGCAACGTCCAGCTCTTGGGCTTAAGTGATTGTCTGGCCTCAGCTGGGACTATAGGCGCCCGCCACAACCCCCGGCTATTTTTTGGTTGCAGTTGTTATTACTGTTTAGCAGACCCGGGCCAGGCTCACACCTGCCAGCTTCAGTGTATGTGGCCGGTGCCCTACTCACTGAGCTATGGGTGCTGAGCCTCCTTTCTGTTGGTTTTTAAAACATCCTTCTAGGGTAATATGCTTGCCCCCTTCTAGAAGTCTTTCTGTACTTCCCACATTCTTCCCGTCCCTCTATCTAATATATATCTCTCCTGCTTTCTTTTTTTTCTTGAGATAGAGTCTTACTTTGTCCCTGTTGGTAGAGTGTTGTGGCACCATAGTTCACTGCAACCTCAAATTCCTTTTTTTTTTTTTTTGAGGCAGAGTCTCACTATGTCGCCCTGGTAGAGTGCTGTGGTGTCACAGCTCACAGCAACCTCCAACTCTCGGGCTTAAGTGATTCTCTTGCCTTAGCCTCCTGAGTAGCTGGGACTATAGGTGCCCACCACAATGCTCTGCTATTTTTAAAGACAGGGTCTCACTCTTGCTCAGGCTGATCTTGAACCTGTGAGCTCAGGCAGTCTACCCATCTCAGGCTCCTGGAGTGCGAGGATTATCAGTGTGAATCACTGTGCCCGGCCTCTCTTGCTTTTTTATTCAAAGCAGTCGTGACATATCTCTAGGGTCTAATTTATCTTCACCTTCAGGAAGTGTCCCCTTGTATTCTATGGGGAGCCTTTAAACTAGAGGTGTCCAACTTTTTTTTTTGTCCTGCCACACAGTAGAAGTATAAGTGTTGTCTTGGGCCACATATGAAATACACAAACATTAATGAAAGCTGATTAGCCAAGAAAAAAAAAAAAAGGAAAACGTTCATGCATACTTTTTATGACATCCAACACCACAGATAAACAAGAAAAGGTCCTCTCAAAATCAGCCTGTTTCCTGTAGACCAGCAGGTTGGACAGCCTGCTAAATAATACCTTTCTCTGCTGGTTACTTGTTCTTTGGTACTAAGAAATCCAAATTGTGTTTGAGTGTTAGTTAATATTCACCTTTTAGTATTGTTTGATATTTGTGGTTGATGTGTATCTATTTTTCTTTTGCCCCAAGCTAGATCATAAAATTCTTAATGATGGGAATTGGATCTTATATTCTCTGAACTTCTTTGTGGTATTGGCAGAGTTATTAGTAAATAGGTAAATATTTTAGTTATGTACTTAAAAGAATCCTTTTGGAAATCCCATTTCTTTCTGTGTCATCAAATGTCTGTTAGGCTACTGCGTTTGGCTTCTGATCCCTCTTCCTTCCTTCTCATAAGTAAGGTTAAAAGTCTCCTAGCAGTTCCACAGAATTAATGTCACCGTTTTCTCCTTCCAGCACCTGTTTCCTCAGCACATATAACTTCAGTTCTCACCGAGTCTGTGTTCTTTTCTCCTCTCCCCCACCCCCGCACCTTTGCTCTGCATTCTACTGTGCTGTGCTGAATATGACAGGTTCTAAGTAAATTCTCATTAAGAGCCCCTTTAACCAAAGTCACTCTGGGGTCATTGATACTCTAGCCAGAGCTTATAAAAGGAGGAACTGCTGTCTCAGGTCTTGAGGAATAGAGATCAGATGTGGTAGATCACAGGAATCCAGTGACTTCTTGTGCATCAATGCCGTGATCTTGACCTATAGCATCCATGGTTCAGACATAGCTGTCGTGTTAACACAGCAATGGCCTCTGACAGGTAGAAAACAATGCAGGAGAATTGGATTTGGTGGATTTCTGCTGATGTTTATGGTGGGTATTATTCACTGCAGTCAATCAATCTGGAGCTATTACTTAGCTGTACAGTGAGGGGATGAGTGACTTCATTGCCAGTGAAGAATTGCTAGCTCAGTCTCCTTGGAGGACATCACTTCATAGGTCAAAGTATTTCAAACATTCCAAAGTCATTCATCCCCCCTCCCCCAATAAAGTAGTTTTCTCTAAACAGGTTTTCTTCCATTGTAACTGATGGAGCAGGTCCTTGACAAGTAATCCTCTTAGATTCTCTGCTACAAAAGAAGCGCTCTTCCCAGAAATTATCTCCCATTGCTATCTGTTACCACTATAGATTTTACTTTATTTTATTTTATTTTTTTGAGACAGAGCCTCAAGCTGTCACCCTGGATAGAGTGCTGTGGCATCACAGCTCACAGCAACCTCCAATTCCTGGGCTCAAGCAAGTCTCCTGCCTCTGCCTCCCAAGTAGCTGGGACTACAGGCGCCCGCCACAACGCCTGGCCATCTTTTGGTTGCAGCCGTCATTGTTGTTTGGCGGGCCCAGGCTGGATTTGAACCCGCCAGCTAAGGTGTAAGTGGCTGGCGCCTTAGCCCGTTGAGGCACAGGTGCCGAGCCTTTTTTTTTTTTTTTTTTTTAAGAGATGAGGTCTCACTCTTGCTTCAGGCTGGTCTCAAACTCCTGAGCTCAAGTAATCCACTTACCACGGCCTCCCAAAGTGCTAGGATTACAGGCGGGAACCACCACTCCTGGATGACTAACCTTGTAATTAGGTCATTGTCACCCAGAGGTAGTGGTGGACCTAGTGAGAAGTGGAGTCTTGCGTGTATGTTGAAGGTAGAGCCACCAGCATTTGGTTGACATCAGTGTAAAGGAAAGAATCAAGGGTGACTCCAAGGTCTTAAGCCCAAGCAACTTCAAGGATAGATTTTGATATTTTATGAGATGAGGACCATTAGGAAAGATGCAAGTTTGCAATGGGAGACTTGGGGATTCACTTTGGATGTATTGACTTTGAGATGCCTGCAGGACACACACACAGAGGGTGGATATGTGAATCTCAAATCCAAGACTGAGGTCTAGGCAGGAGATAGCAATTTGGGAGTTACTGGCCTAAAGTCCTGAGAGCAGATAAGATCAACTAGGAAGAGGGTGTCCCCAGAGAAGAGAGGACGTGCCAGGACTGAGTCTAGCTAGGGTGGGGTCTAGCTCTGGAAGGTCAGCGGGGAGGAGGAGCAGACCAGAGGGATGGAGGGGAGATGAGGGCTGGGAAGGGGCCTTTGGCTTGGCAACAAGGAGGGCATTGCTCACCATCCCAATAGCAGTTTTGGTAGAATGAGAGGATGAAGGCCTAATTGGATAGGGTTCAAGGAGGAACAGGAACAGGGAAAGTAGAGACAGGGAGTTCTCATACCCCCTCAAGCAGTTTTTCTCTAAAGGAGCCTGAGAAACAGGTTGTAATTAGAGATGTAAGTGGAGATAAGAATGTTTCTTATGATGGAACAGCAGCTTGTTTGTGTGCTGATGGAAGGATCCAGTAGAGAGAGGAGAAAAGGGTGACACAGGAGAAAGGGAGAACTGCTGGTGAGTTGTCCTTGTCCTCGAGAAGGTGGCAGGGGCTCTCCTGCACAGCTGGGCTTGGCCTCACACAGAAGGGACGGGAGGGAAGGGGTTGAGTGTGGTGAGCTGGCATGTGGAGATAATCTTTTGAGTGATTTTATTTGCTCAGTGAAATACCAGTAGTAAAGTCAACTGCTAAAGGTACAGATTGGGTAGAGGCACTGTAAAAATATCCATGTTCTGAGGGCAGTCACCCTGTCCACACCCACCACAGGGTGGCAGGCACCAGGAGTTGCCTGGGGCAGTGAGGGGATGACCCGTAGTCTAACATGCTTCTTTCTGCCTCAGGGCTGTCCAACCCATTCCGGGGTCTCATGAAGCTGGGCACAGTGGAGCGGCGAGGGGCGATGGGCATCTGGAAGGAACTCTTCTGTGAGCTCTCCCCACTGGAATTCCGCCTCTACTTGAGTGACGAGGAGCGTACCTGTGTGGAGAACTGCTCCCTACTGCGCTGTGAGGCTGTGGGGCCGGCCCATAGCGATGGGCGCTTCGAGCTCATCTTCTCTGGTAAAAAGCTGGCCTTGCGTGCTTCCTCCCAGGATGAAGCCGAGGACTGGCTGGACCGGGTGCGGGAGGCCCTGCAGAAGGTCCGGCCTCAGCAGGAGGATGAGTGGGTGAACGTGCAGTACCCAGACCAACCTGACGATGCCCCTGAAGTGCCCCGGGCTCACTCAGACCTACTCTCAGAGCCTGCGACCCTCCAAGGCACGCAGTTTGATTGGTCATCTGTCCATGTTCCAGAGCCTGACGCTATTAAGGAATCCCTTCTGTACCTGTATGTGGACAGGACCTGGGTGCCCTATATTTTTTCCCTGTCCTTGGAGTCTTTGAAATGCTTCCGTGTGAGAAACAATGAGAAGATGCTAAGTGACAGCCATGGCATCGAGACCATCCGAGACATCCTGCCAGATGCAAGCCTTGGGGGGCCGTCCTTTTTTAAAATCATCACAGCCAAGGCCATCCTGAAGCTGCAAGCAGGGAATGCTGAGGAGGCTGCCCTGTGGAGGGACCTGGTCCGCAAGGTCCTGGCGTCCTACTTGGAGACAGCTGAGGAGGCAGTGACCCTCGGTGGGAGTCTAGATGAAAACTGTCAGGAGGTGCTGAAGTTCGCCACACGGGAGAACGGCTTCCTCCTGCAGTACTTGGTGGCCATCCCCACGGAAAAAGGCCTCGACTCCCAGGGCTGCTTCTGCGCAGGTGCCAACTTGCTCTCCTACCACCCCTAGCCTGCCAGCCTGGCCCTGCCTTCTGTGGGGTCTTGGTTCAGGCTCTCCACCCTTCCTGCTCCCCCAGGTGTTCCACCCCTCCCCTGGGATGGGGCCACAAGTGAGGCTTTTCCTGCAGCCTATACTCCACCCCAGCACTCACAGGGGCTATGCTCCTGCTCACAGGCAGGGGCCCTACTCCTCCATCTCTGCCTGCTGCAGGTGAGCCCTGGTGTGGCAGCCTGGTGCTTACTGCTGCTCCCGGAGTCCCGCCCGTCTTCATCTCATTTCTGTGCTGTCACATTCTTTCACAGCAGGGGCATGGCACCCTTCTAAGTATTTCTGCATGCTTTTGCAAGTAGACATTTTTTTTTTTTTGAGACAGAGTCTCACTTTGTCACCCTTGGTAGAGTGCTGTGGCATCGTAGCTTACAGCAACCTCAAACTCTTAGTATTAAGCAATCCTCTCGCCTCAGCCTCCCAAGTGGCTGGGACTACAGGTGCCAGCCACAACACCCAGCTCTTTTTTAGAGACTAGGATCTCACTCTGGCTCAGGCTGGTCTTGGGAACTCCCGAGCTCAAGCAATCCACCTGCCTTGGCCTCCCAGATTGCTGGGATTACAGGTGTCAGCCACCACTCCCAGGCAGGACACATTTTTATTTTTATTTTTTATTTATTTATTATTTTTTTGAGACAGAGTCTCAAGCTGTCACCCGATAGGGTGCTATGCTCACAGCTCACAGCAACCTTCAACTCTTGGGCTTAAGTGATTCTCTTGCCTCAGCCTCCCAAGTAGCTAGAACTACAGGCACCCTCCATAACACTTGGCTATTTTTTGGTTGTAGTTGTCATTGTGTTTGGCAGGCCCTGGCTGGATTGGAACCACCAGCTCCAGTGTGTGGCTGGCTCCCTAGCTGCTGAGCTATAGGCACCGAGCCTACATTTTTTTTTTTTAAACTATAAAAACAGGCTCATGCTATTCAGTGCTGTCCAGTAGAACTTTCTGTGATGAATATGTTCTAAATCTGTACTGTCCATTGCCATAGCTATGAGCCATCACATGGCTACCGGGGGCTTAAAATGTGGCACTAAATTTCCTATTTGCATTTATTTAAAATTTAAGGGATGGCTTAGCGCCTGTGGCTCAAGTGGCTAAGGTGCCAGCCACATACGCCTGAGCTAGCAGGTTCATATCCAACCTGGGCCCACCAAACAACAACAGCTGCAACCAAAAATATCTGGGCGTTGTGGCAGGTGCCTGTAGTCCCAGCTACTTGGGAGGCGGGAGCAGGAGAATCATTTTAGCCCAGGAGTTGGAGGTTGCTGTCAGCAACCCTCTACCCAGGGCAACAGCCGGAGGCTCTGTCTCAAAAAAAAAAAAAAAAAAGTTAAAGGGCTATATTTAAGCCCTGGCCACTTTGTATTGGACAGCACAGCTGTATGTATAGCACTGACCCTTGAACAATGCGGGGCTTATGGTGCTGACCACTCCTCCCCCCCATGCAGTCAAAAATCCACATATAAATTTTTTTTTAAGAGAGTTTTACTCTGTCACCTAGATTGTTGGAGTACAGTGGCACCCTCATAGCTCACTGCAGCATCCAACTCATAGGCTTAGGCATCCTCCTCAAAGCCTCCTGAGTAGCTGGGACTACAAGCATGTGCCCTCATGCTTGGCTGTTTTTTTTAAATTTTTGTAGAGATAGGGTCTCATTATGTGCGCAGGCTGGGTCTGGCAGAGTGGCTCACACCTGTAATCCTAGCGCTCTAGGAGGCCAATGTGGGTGGATTACCTGAGCTCACAGGTCCAAGACCAGCCTGAGCCAGAGCGAGACCCTGCCTCTAAAAATAGCCAGATATTGTGGTGGGCACCTGTAGTCCCAGCTACTCGGGAGGCTGAGGCAAGAGAATTGCTTGAGCCCAAGAGTTTGAGGCTGCTGTAAGCTGTGACGCCATAGCACTCTACCAAGGGCAATGAACTGAGACTCTGTCTCAAAAAAAAAAAGAAAATTGTTGGTCAGGCTGGTCTCCAACTCCTGGACTCAAGCAGTCCTCCTGCCTCGGCCTCCCAAAGTGCTAGGATTATAGGTGTGAGCCACTGAACTCAGCCCACACATAACTTTTAACACCCCCCAAACTTTACTAATAGCCTACCATTGGCCAGAAGCCTTACTGTTAAACATAGTCGATTAACACATATTTTATATGTTCTATGTATTACATGCCATATTCTCACAATAAAGTTAGTAGGAAAGAATTTTTTTTTTTTTTTTTTTTTTGAGACAGAGCCTCAAGCTGTCACCCTGGATAGAGTGCCATTGCATCACAGCTCACAGCAACCTCCAATTCCTGGGCTCAAGCGAGTCTTGCCTCCGCCTCCCAAGTAGCTGGGACTACAGGCACCCAACACAACACCCAGCCATTTTTTGGTACAGCAGTCATTGTTGTTTGGCAGGCCTGGGCTGGATTCGAACCTGCCAGCTCAGGTGTACGTGGCTGGCGCCTTAGCCCATTGAGCCACAGGCGCCGAGCCAGTAGGAAAAGATTTTACTAAGAGAATGATATGGCAGAGAAACTATACTATTCATTAAGTGGAAGTGGATCATCATAGGGTTTTCATCCTTGTCATCCTCAAATTGTGCAGGCTGAGGAGGAGAAAGAAGAGCTGGTCTTGCTATCTCATGGGTGGCAGAGGTGAAAGAAAATCCATGTGTAAGTAGACTGGTACAGTTCAAACCTGTGTAGTTCAAAGGTCACATATAGTTCTACAACTCAGTTTTTTTTTTGTTTTTTTTTTTGAGACAGAGCCTCAAGCTGTCAGCCTGGATAGAGTGTCATTGCATCACAGCTCACAGCAACCTCCAATTCCTGGGCTCAAGTGAGTCTCCTGCCTCCACCGCCCAAGTAGCTGGGACTACAGGCACCTGCCACAACGCCCGGCCATTTTTTGATTGCAGCCATCATTGTTGTTTGGCAGGCCCGGGCTGGATTTGAACCAGTCAGCTCAGGTGTACGTGGCTGGAGCCTTAGCCCATTGAGCCACAGGCGCTGAGCCTGCAACTCAGTTTTTTATGGATATTTTTTCTAGCCAGCACCGCTGCTATATCATTCTCATCAGCAAATCTAATACTTCCGTGCTGGGCACTGGGTCAGAAGCTTTATTTGGATTATCTCTTTTAATCCTCACAAGTTTGTAGAGATAGATGCTACTATTATCTCTCTTTATAATGAGGAAGCTGAGGCCCACTGCTGGTAAGTGGCAGAGGAAAAATTAGGACCTTAAAGATCGAGCCCCAGAGCCTGTGCTCAAAGCCAGGACCCCAGAGGGTCTCCCTCCCATATCTCATTCAAGGCTGTGTGATGTTCCCCCGCCCACATTTCATTGCTAGCTCTTCCCACTCCCTGTCACCAAGGGGGAGGTAGCAACTCCATCACCAGGTGGCCTGTGAAGAGGTTGTCCTGCTGTAGAAGCTGAGCCTTAGTTTGAGAGCTGTCCTGTTGGGGTAGACTGGGAGAGAGCATCTTCAAGCAAGAAGGAAGTGGTCTGTGGTTGGTCCCCTGCAGGATGGGAGAAGCTAGGCAGAGCAGAGCTTCCTGCAAAAAACACCTGCAAGCCAGGGTCCAGCCTCACCCCCACCCTCCCTGGCACTCACACTTTGCTCCTTAGCCTGTGGGGACTCAGAAGTGGCCAGGACTCCAGAGCTTATTTGGAATGGTTCCCACCTGAGGGTGTAAACCCTGCAAGGCAGCTCTCTCCATGGCTGCCACCTACCAGGGGGACTATACGTGACACTTGGGAGCTTGAGTTTCCTTTCCACCCAGCACGCACAGCTCTATGGCTAGACAGCCACCAACCACAAGCATTTGGGTTATATTTCTTAGTTTGTAGGGCATTTTCAGAAACTTGTCTCATTCAGAGTTTATAACAACCCCACAAAATAGCTGGTAGTCACTGAACTTTATAAACTCTGAAATGGAACTTTGAAAAAATTAGGTAAGCAGAAGGGCCAGACCTCTGGTCCTGAGGCCTAGGGGAGGTAGGGCATATGTTCAAGATTTGAGTTGGGCCTTAGCTTTTTGCTCTGGGCATTCCCCACCCTTGCTTTCCCCAACCCCACTGTGGAGGGACCTCCAACCAAGGAGGCTAAAGCTGGTCCTGATATTAGGCAGGTCAAGGTTTAAGTTGGCACCAGGCCATGTGTGGACTACCTTTGCTGGCTTCTCATCCCCTCCCTGAGGCCAGCCCCATCTCCCTAGTTCAGTGGTTCTCAACCTTCCTAATGCCTCCTAATGCTGTGACCCATTAATACAGTTCTTCATGTTGTGGTGACCCCCAACCATAAAATTATTTTCATTGCTACTTCATAACTAATTTTGCTACGGTTATAAATCATAATGTAAATATCTGATATGCTGGATGTATATTCACTGTTACAAAGGGGTTGGGACCCACAGGTTGAGAACCACTGCTCTATTTCCTTCACTGTTTGCTGAGCCCCTGGCTTATTTCCTTCCATTTCTGGGACTCTAAAAATGGAGGTCTATGGGAGGTTGGCATTGCTGAGCTAGCAGTGGAGGGACCCAACACAGGCAGCTGGTGGTAATGGAGCAGAAGGTGGGCTTTGAAACCAGCCAAACCCAGATTTGAATGCCAGCCATGCCACTTAATCATGTGACCAGAAAGGTTTCTTAACATCTCTGTGCATCAGTTTCTTCAGCTATAAAATAATGATAATCCCTGTAATGCGTTGTAAAGATTAATTAATAGGGTTTATTCTGATTGATGATTACTTTTATCTTTGCACTTTCCTTCAGAAGAAAATTAAGGAAGTGCATGGTGGCTCACATCTGTGATCCTAGCATTCTGGGAGGCTAAGGCAGAAGGATTACTTGAGGTTAGGAGTTCGAGACCACCCTGAGCAAAAGCAAGACCCCAGCTCTACCAAAACTTGAAAAATTAGACAGTTATTGCAGTGCATAGCTGTAGTCCCAGCTATTCAGGAGGTGGATGAAGCAGGAGGATCACTTGAGCCTAGGAGTTGGAGGCTGCAGTAAACTATGATAACATAACTGCACATTAGTTAATTAAAAAAAATAAGGTAGCAGGTCCTTTCCATCCTAGTGGCTGTCCTGTTCCTGGGAGCTGACTCAGGCCCTGCCACTCACCCACCACCCTTCTCCTCAGGCTGCTCCCGGCAAATTGGCTTCTGCTTTGTACGACCCAAGCTCTGTGCCTTCTCTGGCCTCTATTACTGTGACATCTGCCACCAAGACGATGCCTCGGTGATTCCGGCCAGGATTATCCATAACTGGGACCTTACCAAGCGCCCGGTAAGTCTTGAGCCCAACCTACCAAGGCCACAAAGGGCTGCTGAGGGACAGAGGTGTGTTCCCTCCTCGCTGCCACCGTTTATCTGTTTCAAAGAGTTTGGCTCTAGGGAAGCCAGTGTCACCGGTGGAGGAGCTCACTAAGAGACAAGTTCCGTGCCTGTCTACCGTCCTTGGACAGAGCCCTGTCAATGCTTGCCTTGGTCCCCAGGTGGGAATCTGATGATGGTCCTCTGCAGCAACAGACAAAACTGTTTAAGGGGCCAGCAACTGGATGGGTGGGTGGGTGGGTGGGTGGATGGATGGATGGATGGATGGATGGATGGATGGATGGGTGGGTACATGGTAGATAGGTTATCTGGCCACCTGGCTGCACCCCCTTGGTGTCAGCCTTGCCTTTGCAAACCCTGTGAGGCCCAGCTAACTGTGCTTCCCTGCAGGCCTTACATGGGCTTACTTAATTCGTGTTTTAAAAGATAATTTTTTTGGGGGGGGGGCTTCCCTCATTATTAAAATAATACATGATTATTATTTAACATTTTTAAATTACAGAAAATCCCAAAGACAAATCAAAATTATGTGTAGTAGCCCAGAGATAATCACTGTCGCATTTTCAGGTATACCCTTTTCTGTGCACTTATTTACATAAGCAACTATTTTTCTAAAGTTAGGATCATACTAGCCTTTCACTGCTTTATAACATGCCCGGTTCACTTAATATTATATCTTAGGTACTTTTTTTGTTCAGCAAATGCTTTTGTATAGGATGTATTCTAAGGTCTTTCGGTTTTCCTCCTCTCCAGCTGAGTGTAGCCACTTTTCTAGCTGTGTTATCACAAGCAAATTCACCTTGGGCCTCCTCATCTGCAAGGGGGTTTATAACCGTGTCTGTTGGGTATTGACAGGATGCACCTGTCACTCAGAACAGTGCCCCTTCCCTCCCCAAGACCTGCCATTCCTCCTTCCCTGAATCCCTTTGATCAGGGTCTGCCAACGGGTGCAAACTTGGCTTTCTTCCAAAGGCACAGATTACTACTAAGATAGATACAGTATTATGAGGAAGAAGCTTGAAGACAAGAAGGCTTGGTGTGTGGCTCCTCTGAGTCACCCTGGGGAGAGGAAATCCCAAAGAAGTTGGCATCATTCTGGGTTTTTGTTGTTCACCTTGTCCCTAACCTACCCTCAGTGTTAAATATTTAACTAACTACCAAGAGAAAATTAAATGTTAATTTAAATATAGTAAGTACAATGAAAATATTAATTGCAAAATAAAATATTAAGTTAGAATCACCCTAAATGCAAAGAACCCCAGATCATAAAATATATTCCCTATTTACAACCCCCTGATAAATCTTTTGTACCATCTCCTTATTCACTGCTGTAATTCTTAAACCACTTCCTTTTTCTAGCTAGAAAATCACAATACTTTTCTAGGCCTATCTGAGATCAGGAAATCCCTGGTTTCCTCTCAGAGATCATTGGCCTGGGAAAGACTGGAAAATTGAAAATAGAAAGTGGCTGGCCCACAGGTTTGGGGCCTATTGTTAACGGTCACTGTTGTGGCTGACCTACTTGTGCTGAGGCCTGGCTGGCACTTGGCAGGGTGTCAGCCAGGCCGGGGCTTCTTTCTTTGTCTGTCTCCTCCATTCCCACAGAGTAGGAATAGCCCTCAGGGAGTACAAAGCCCCTGCCCATCACTTGGCAGTGTGTAGCACACATTCCTATGTGTTACTTCACCTGAGCCTCACCCCAGGCCTGAGGCTGAGTCATGGCAAGAGCTGGGCTAGGGCTGGAGAATAGCAGTTTGACTTAAGTCACCAGGGGAGTTTGCCCTTGGGTTGCCCCTGGGCTGTGGGGCTGGTACCTTAAGGCCCTGAGATATGGGAAAAAAGGGATCATCCACTGCTGGGGGAGGCGAGAGATGCTGGTGGAGCTGACAGATAGGAGGGCAGAGGTCTTCCCAGCCCCCAAATATAGGGACAGGTCTCCTGAGTGCCTGCTAAGTCCCCCAGCCCTCACACCAGGCACTCACACAGCCCCTGACAGCAGCATGTGTTTACTGGGAGTGTGCTCTGTGCTGGGCCCTGCTCCAGGAGTCCTGTGGATGACCTCTGTTACTCTAAAGTCAGAATAATCCCATGGGAAAGAAGCCCTAGTCCTGGCAGACCCTGGCAAGTGCCAGCCAGGCCTCAGCACAAGTGGGTCAGCCAGAGCAGCAACAGTGAACAATAAGGCTTCAAACCCACAGGCCTTGGGTGCTTTTATTTTCCCCATTTTAAAGATGAGGAAACTAAGAAACAAGGTCATACAAGCAGGAAGTAGTGGAGGCCGGGTTCAGTCCAGGTCTGACTCCAGAACTGGGCTCCTAATCACTACACAGTAATCAACTAAGGGGAACATCTCAGCTCCACTGATCTTGTCAGACAGTGGGGACACTGCAGGGGAGAGGGCCTTCCTGGTTATTGTGGCAGCCTGGTGTTCAGAGACAGCACCTCAGCCCAGGCCCAGGCTGTGCTCTCCACAGGCATTTGGAGAAGCCACTTTAGCCTCCCTGAGCCTGTTTCCTCATCTATAAAATGGGGGTGATGACACCTTTCCTGAGGGATTGTTCTGAGGATGAAGGGGGTTACATAGTCAAGGCCCCTAGCCCAGTGTTTGATAAATAGGTACTCAATTATTGGCACTGGTATTGGGGTCAGGACCGAGGGTAGAACCTTCCACACCCTGTCAGTTGGGAGAGCCTGACGTGACTGTCACTCAACCCCACAGGGAGCCCTGGTGAGAGCTGGAGGAGCTCTGGGAGCCTCATACTAAGCTGAGTCTGATCTGAGGCTTCCTGTGGCTGGATCCTGACTCAGACCAGCACCTGGTTCCTGAGTCAGGGCCCAGAGGGGAGCGCCTGTTTCCTTTAGGCAGGAAAATGGGGCTGGGTGGACAGGAAAGCATAGGCGGGTCTCTGAGGCCTGGGAGAGGGGCAGTGACCAGGGTGGCCCTGGGTCTCAGCTTGGAGGGGGAGGGGCAGCTGCCATTATGGCGTGGGTGAGTTTAGGAGTAAACTGGCTACGTGAACTGTACCAGTTATGAGCTGTGTGACCTTGGCCACATCGCTTCATCTCTCTGAAGCTGTTTTCTCATCTGTGAAATGAAGTTAGCACCTCAGGTGAATGAGTAGGTAGGTAGTGTGGTGCCAGGCTCAGAAGCATGCTTGTGAGCAGCCCAATGGCCCACAGATCTGCCGGCAGGCCCTGAAGTTCCTGATGCAGATCCGGGCCCAGCCCCTCATCAACCTGCAGCTGGTGAACCCCTCACTGTATGAGCATGTTGAACGGATGCACCTCATCGGGAGGAGCAGGGAGCAGCTGAAGCTTTTGGGGGATTACCTGGGTGTGTGCCGGAGCGGTGCCCTGAAGGAGCTAAGCAAGAGGTGAGCACAATGTATGTGGGTACACAGGGGTGTGTGCACTTTCTCCAGGCAAGGCATCCACTTGTCCACTTGGGAGAAATGCCGGGACTGGTTGGCACTCTCATTTCCATTGGGCTTGGGAAGTTACCATATCCTCTGAGGGTGGTTTTTGAGTTTTGTTCATATATTCATTTGTTCTTTAAAAATATTTATTGAGCACATACTAGGTACCAAGCTGTGGGCTGGGTGTGTGGGATATAATGGTGAGCAAGGCAGAGCCAGGTCCTACCCTCTGGAAGCTTCTGGCCTGGCAGGGAAGACAGATAAGTAAGCTGACAACTCCAAACAGGGGTAAAGGCCTGGAGAGAGAAGTAGGGTGCTGAGACCAGCAGCAGAGATGAGAGGAGAGCAAAGTGGGGGAGACTTCCTGGAGGAAGTGACTTCCACGGTGAGACATGAAAAGTGAGTAGGAATTAGGACGGGGAAGAAGAGGGGGAAACCAGACAGAAGAAATGGCATGTGCAGGCCATGCACAAAGGCATCAGCTGTGGGCAGAGCAGGGAGCACGCTGGCTGGAGCAAGGAGGGAAGTGGGGAGTGTGGTGAGGGGCATGTGAGAGCCAGATCACGGAGGGCAGGGCCCTGTCTCCTCCCTGCCCCAGCCAGTCCTCCGTCCCAGGTTGCTTGGTGCTGTCCAAGGCAGCTTCCCTCCCAAAATTGTCCAAAGAGCCAGCCTGTGCTGGGCACTGGGAAGCAGCACTGCACCTGCAGCACTTGCTCAGCCCCAAACCTGCTGGGTGAGTTTGCAGAATTCTTTTCTTTGTTTCTTTAAAAAAATGTTTTTCGGGCGGCGCCTGTGTGGCGGTGCCTGTGGCTCAAAGGAGTAGAGCGCTGCTCCCATATGCCAGAGGTGGCAAGTTCAAACCCAGCCCCGGCCAAAAAAAAAAAAAACCTGCCAAAAAATAAGTAAATAAATAAATAAATAAAATATTTTTCTTCTTTACAAAGATAGTCTTCAAGGGAAGGATATTTGTGAAAGGGAGTGAAGCAGACCGTTCAAATCTCCCCTTGAAATCCCATACCACCTGCTTCCAACCCTCACTCTAGACACACATGTTAAGACTGGGCACCCGTAGCTCAGTGGTTAGGGCACCAGCCACATACACCAAGGCAGGTGGGTTTGAACCCAGCCTGGGCCTGCTAAACAGTAATGACAATTGCAACAAAAAAATAGTTGGGCGTTGTGGTGGGCGCCTGTAGTCCCAGCTACTCAGGAGGCTGAGGCAAGAGAATTGCTTAAGCCCAAGAATTAGAGGTTGCTGTAGCATCATGTATATATTGAACTAAAGTTTTGGAAAAATGACTAAAGAGAAGAAAGGGCAGGGAGGGGCCTTTCCTGGCTTAGGGACCTATAGTGGGAGGTAGGTAGGGGTGCAACTCACCAGGGCTTCAGGGGCCTGGGTGCCACACTGAGGCCGTTGGATTTTATTGGCCACCAGCAGGGAGCCATTGGAGGGTTCTGAGCCCTGGAGACTATCATGTTTGATTAGCATTTTAGAAAAGAGTACTCTGGCAACAGTGGGGTGCAGGCAGTGGAGGGGAGCCAGGGAGGGCTGGTTCCTTCATCTCAGGTCTTGGAACCATCACAGAGATGCCCCATAGGGCTGTCTATCCATCAGACTCCAGGTGTTCCTCCCAGCAGCCAGGGAGGGTGGGCACCCTCTGCCCTTCTGACCCTGTCACTTTGTTGGTTACAGGAACTGAGATATAACCTATCCCACTCTCCTAGAGAGCCCTAGACATTCCTCTGGGACCTTCCCCAGGCAGTCAGCCTCATGCCAGAGGACCAAAAGGGGTCTCCTCATTGGGTGGGTAGAGAAACTGAGGCCCAGAGTAGGCCTGGGGTGTGCCCAAGGCATATGAGCTTCTCTGCTGGAGGGCAGCAGGGGGAGGGGCCTCTCACCTAGGCCAGTGCTCTCTCTCCTCTGGCCTTGACAAAGTGTTGCTGAGAAACCAGTTACAAGGCCTCACCGAGAGTGTGACTGGCCGGGGGTAGAGGGGCTCCATAACTGTATGCAAAGGGCAGATGACAGAGAAAATTCTTTATCCAAATCAACCCCACCCTGCCTGCCAGCTCAGGGCCAGCCTGTGTGCCCCATTGCCCCCATCACCCTGTGTTTTCCTTGTAGTAAATGATAGCCTCCTGTCCTCAGAAAGCTGAATGTTTACTGGGGACATCAGCATAGTCAACTGAGTGGCCATTTGGCCCCATGGCTTGCCTGGCTGTTTGGTGGCACCACCTCACCCCAGATGGGGTTTCCCCAAGATCACAGCAAAGGCCATGGGGGGGGGGGTGGTAACGCAGCTAAGCAACCGTTCCAGATGTCCCATAGCCTGCACCCAGGAGCCCAGCCTCAGACATGGCACCATCCTGCCTCAGATGTCCAGGGCATCCTGGGGCATGTTGTCAAGTGTGGTCTCACATGGAGTATTTTCCCCACGCACACACACAGCAAGGCCAGGCAGGTTTTTGTAGCAGGGGATTTTTGGCAGATGTTTCCTTTCTGTCCCTCAGGATGTAACCTGTGGGATCCCTGCTATTGGTGTGGTAGAAACTAGAGCCAGACTGGCAGCTGAGCCCTCATCCTCTGTTCTCCACCCCTACCTCTGAAATGGGGTCTGCTGTGCTTAGGACACTTCTCAGTTCCTCTCACATAACATTGAAACCAGAGAGGAATGCCTGTCCCTCCACTAGACCAGGTGCTGCAGGAGGGCAGAGGCCACATCCTGTGCATTTCTGCCCCTACACTGTCCCTGGTGTGTAATGATGGCAGTAATACAACAGCCAGCATCTACAGGCACTCACCAGGGAAAATCAGGGTTCAGGCTCTGCTGCTAGATAGACAGATGCCAGCTCTGCCACTGACTAAGCTGTGTGACCTCAGGGAAATTACTTACCCTCTCTGTGTTTCCTCTTCTCAAAATGGGATTATACTAGCACCAGCCTCCCAGGATTATTGTGAGGATCAAATGAATGAATACATGTAAAGCTCCCAGCCCAGTTCCTGGTGTAAGTGTTAGCATTCATTATTGTGGTCCTCATTAATTATGTGATGACTGCATGCTAGGCACTGTGCCAGATGCTTTGAATAAATAGATCATTTAATCCTTAAAATAACTCCATTTTTCAGAGGAGAAAACCTCAGGATCAGAGAGGTTAAGTAATTTGCCTCAGGTCCCACCAGCTACTTAGTTACCTTGAAGACCAGGTCCCAGGTCCAGGCAGACTGGCTCCTGCTCCTAGCCACTGCCCCACCCAGGCAAGAGGTATCTGTACCTGGCTAGCATTGCTGAGGGAATGAAAACAACACAGGCTGGCCCAGGTCCTGGAAACCCTTCTAAAGAATCTCTTGTGTTTTCTTTGAAGGCTCAACCACAGGAATTATCTCTTGGAGTCTCCCCACAGATTTAGCGTTGCTGACCTCCAACAGGTGAAACATTGTGCTTCTCCTCCCACCAGGCCTCCCTAGTGGGACCTTGTTCCTGGAGAAATGAGACAGCAAGAGGGGTGGGGTCAGTGGGGGAGTGCCTGTAGTTTGCCCTGGCAAGACAGCAATCTTCAGCTTTACCATACCCCAGAACAGGCTGCCCTGCTGCCCCAAGCTTCCTAGGCAATGACTGTGCCCTCTACCCCCTATAATACCCAGGCACCCCAGCAAACCAGGGCACAGGGGTGAGAGTTTGAAATGCTCCTTTCCTCATGGGAGGGCCCCATGGATTCAGTTCTCATCTATGTATCCCACAACCCGCCAGTGCCTTCATTGCACAGGGCTAGACACCTGCATTGCTCAGCCTGTTTCGTGGGAGGTATTGTCACCTTTGTGGGATCTGAGGGTGGAAGTTCTCCAGGTAGGGAGTCGCAGAGCCTCAGCACAGTTGCTGAAATGTCTGGTGCCATGCTTGCCCTCCTCAGATCGCAGAGGGGGTGTACGAAGGATTCCTCAAGGCCCTGATCGAATTTGCCTCCCAGCACATCTACCACTGTGACCTGTGCACACAGCGTGGCTTCATTTGCCAGATCTGCCACCACCACGATATCATCTTCCCCTTTGAGTTTGACACCACAGTCAGGTATGTGGGATACCAACCAGCCACCTCACAGTCCCACCCCCCACATCCACAGCCTAGACAAGTGTCCCGGGGGGCAGTCCCAGCTCTGTGGTGCAGGAAAACATTGGACATCTACTCTGTGCCCATGCCAAGGGGTGGTGAGGTTGTCCAGGGCAGCTCACAGCTGAGCAGTCATGACAACTCAGGAGACAAAATGGGCTCTCTTAGGTTCCCCTGCTTCTACTGAGCTGTCATCTTCCTAGAGAAGAGGTGGCCACTGGCTCTCTGAGTGGGGCCTCCAACTGTGAATGGGTTGAGGAGTGACTTTCTGCCCTGCAGTGTTGGTACCAGGCATGGCACAAAATGGGCATCTGGTGGGTGGTACCTGCCACTGCCTCTGTTGCTGTCATGATCACTCTTGTTCCCAGTTATTGCTCATTATCAGGAGCCTCTAAATGGAAAAGTTCATGCAAACCTACCTGCAACCCATATGGAAGTAGGAGTTCCCACTAATGCTGGGAACATTAGTTCATTTTCAGTAGGTGTCTGCCGGCCAGGATTCAGTGGACTTAGGGCTGACTTTTTGAGCTGCAGAGTCTTTCAAACATAGGCAAGAAATCATTTAGTGACTCTCAAACAGCATTTATAAGAAACAAAATAGGAACGAGAATCTCAGCATGTGCTTCCTGACTTATGGGCAAGCATTGTTTCAAGATTCTCTTGCTAGGGATGGCGTGGTGTAGCCACAGCATTGTTGTGGGCCTGGTCAAAAGTACTGACCACAGGGCGGCCCCCAATCCATCCAGCACAAGCAGTGCCTGCACTTTCTCCCCAGGTGTGCCCAGTGCAAGGCCGTCTTCCACCAGAGCTGCCAGGCCGTGGTGAAGGAGGGCTGCCCACGCTGTGCCCGCCGGCGCAAGTACCAAGAACAGAACTTTCTCACTTAACCCCCATCTCTAGACCCCAACCCAGAGGCCAGGGGGTAAGAGCCATTAGCCCAGGCTGCTCCATCTCATGGTGTCCCAGCTGTGTCCCCTTAACGCGAAGACCCTCAAATGTGACCAGTTTTCAGGCCTCCCAGAGAAAGCCAAGGATGCCCCAATGATGCCCCATGGCCTTCCTGCTACCAAGTGTCCCCTGTCTGGGGGTGGCAGGGTACCTGTTCCTAACCAGGCCCTGGCTTACCATTGTCACAGCACTTACCGTTAGGGCTGTTCGAACACTGTGGAAATGAGACCTGGGGAGCATTTTCAATTCCAAATTCCAAATTCCTGATTAAAAGGTCTAGTTTTTTAAGGTGGGTTTTTCCCCTTCATATTGCAACAGAAAATATTTTTTTATACTTGACCGTACACAAGTCACCCATGAAATCCAGGCATTCTCACCCTGAGCAGATGTGCAGGAGCCACTCAGGTCTGGCCTAGCAGCAGCAGGTAACAAACACATGAGTCGCTGCCAGGACAGAGCCTGGTGCTGGACCAGGTGCCTTGCCTTCACCCTTGCTGCCACATACCAAACTACCTGGTGACCTCTTCTTCCTGTGCTGTGTCTTTACTCCCCACTCCCCCACTCCTTACCTGAAGGGCCCATCTCCTTTCTTGGTGTCAGAGACCCTGGCTCTTCTCTAGCCTGGGCTCTTGGTCCCTGCAGGAGAAGAAGAAATGACTCAACCAGCACTGTCAGCACTTTGCACCTTCCTTGGTTCAGGGAAGGTCATCACCTTGCTCACCCCTCATCCCCTGTGAAGATGGGCAGGGTGCTGCTGCCAACTCCGCAGGCCCACCTCCTACGGGCTCTTGGGTCACAACCCTGCCTGGCTGACCCCTCCTGAGCAGTGAGCCCAGGGAGGGGCTGGCCTTGCATGCTGTAATGACCAAGCCCTGCACTGTGGAGAATGACTGGCCCTTCCACTGTTGAGATGTGCACGGATGTGCAGAGAAGCTACCCTGAGGAAGCAGCCTCAGCCTCAGTCATAAAGCCATTAATTCCCAAAGCTTCCCAACACTTGCCAGCAGGGGTGCTGCTGGACACTGGGAAATGTCCTTGGCCCAGGATTACCTTTGAAAGGGATCTTGAGGCTGGGGTGGGAGCCTGAAAATGTTTTCACAGTGATGGTGAGACCCTTGAGGTTTAAGGGGAGGGGCATAGTCTCTGTTCCCTTCCCCCACCTCTCCTGGACCCAACAGGCCCTCTTAGTCCTGGGGTGCTTCAGCCATCCTACCTGCATTCAACTTGGAGTTGGAGGCCTCAGGTGATCTGTCTGTCACTGTCAAGAAATGAGCCTTCCACCCCTCCCTGGGGGTGATCAGCTGCTGAGTCATCAGAGCTAGATGAATGTGCAATAGAAGAGAGGAGGCGGCAGGCTGGCAGGAGGGGGCCTGAGGGGGCGCCAACAGCTCCTCCTCACAGTCACAGAAGATGGTGTGCACCTGCACCCAGACGCCCTGGCCTCCTAAACTGGGTGCCACGTCCTTATCCCCACCCAACCCCCACAGCCTGCATTAACCTCCACCACAAAGACGCAAACATGATCAGAGCTGTCACCACCCCATCCCTGTGTGGGCAAGAGTCTAGCCTGGGGTGAGTTTGGGCCTCTGAGGATATTCCCAGGAGGTCCCCAAGGAGACAGCAGGGGTGAGGCCCTGGTTGGAGGGGCCTCCCCCACCTGGATTATTAGCATTAGAGCTGGCTCCCTCCCTGTGACCAAGAAGCTGCTAACACTTTCAGATGAGTTGACTCTAACCACCACCCCCAGAGTGGAGCACTGATGTGAACGTCAGTAGTGCCCACATTATTTTAAAATGTTTGTTTATGCAATAAACTGTTCCTAGTGACTGGGGCTCTGGCCCTGAAAAGTGCTTTGTTTTGAAGGAATTGCTGTCGTGTGATTTTTGCAGTAAAGACTTGTTCTTTCTAATCACTGGCCTGGCTTCTGAATCCTGACACTGCCGCTGCTCCTTGGCAGGCCACCAGCCATCATTAGCATCTGATAGGGCCCCCTCTAGTTAGTCACAGGGGAAGGTTTGGAGGGGTCAGTAACAAACATTTGCAGGCAGGGGGCTTATGTGCCAGGAGTGGGTAGGGAGGGGGCAATAAGGAAGCAACAGTGTCAGTCTACATGACACCTGCTACTCGCCACTCTGCCCATGCCCAGCAGTCAGGGTCCCCCCCTCCGGTAGGATTT
Source organism: Arctocebus calabarensis (assembly GCA_963573935.1). Taxonomy (NCBI): domain Eukaryota; kingdom Metazoa; phylum Chordata; class Mammalia; order Primates; family Lorisidae; genus Arctocebus; species Arctocebus calabarensis. Next base: position 23,156 of record CAUYON010093148.1, read on the forward strand.
CAGGAGCTTTGGAGAGGTTTACTCACACTCATATAGAAGCTGAAATAAAACCATGCTTCTCTTCCTGTGCCTCACATGTCAAAGCACAGACCCTTGACACCAAATCACATGAAACCTCAGGAATACAGGAGAAATTTCTAATAGGAGAAATAAAGGCAGGAGAGAAGGGGCTCAAGAAGGACAGGCTATTTGAGCAGGGCCCTGGATTCAGAGGTTCGGGGGCTCAAAGTGACCTATACTTTGGCTGTTGGCCTTCCTCAGTAGTTCCAGGAGAAGCCCAGGAGTCCCTCCAGGGAGGCCTGCCACTGTCCATTATACCATAAGAGGAAACACTAATGGAGAGGGAACTCAGGTAACAGGAAAATGGGATGGGAAAAGGCAACATTCCTGTATGCAGTTTCCTGTCCTTGAAGACCCCTTTCAGCCTACAGGGGAAGGGGGTCCCCTCTGCCCATCTATGACCAAAGCTTCTCCCAAGGGCCTCACTTCCTACAGGGCAGTGGATTGTAGGTCCAGAGATGAGGAAAGGAGCTGGGTTTGAGGGTTGGGGGCACATGACCCGGTGCCACCCTACCTGTGGGGTCAGTCCTTCCATCCTCAGCAAGATGCCTCTGAGAGCACCATTCTCCCCTTCTGCCTAAATGGGGATGGAGGTTTACCGATCCCAAACCCAAAGAGCTCATCTCAGAATAAAAGCAGCAGTAATAACTAATACATTGTGTGCACTTACCACACATTAGGCACTGTGCTTACTGCATCCCTTTTAATCTTCCCAACCCTCCTATGAAGTAGGTATTACCACCCCGTCTATAGGAAGGAAAATTGGGATTCAGAAGTGAGGCAAAACCCCAAAGAGCTAAAGGCCAGCAAGTGGCAGAGTTGGCATCAGATCTGTTTGACCCAAGCAAGAACCATAACTGCAGCCCCCACCTTTTCTTGCTTACAGGGTAACTCAGGGCAGGTGGGGAAGGACCTAAGAGGTAGGGTGTGGGGAGTAATCATTTGGCCACTATCTTCTAGCATGCTGAGTTCTGCCCTGAGTCTGCCCTGGAGGATCCTAAGATGCCTCCAGGGCTTAGACACACTGAGGTACCCCACACAATGTAGACTCACTGGTGAGCACTGCACAGCATACAGAGGTACTGGGGTGGCTAGACTCAGGTTCCAACCAAAATTCAGGCCTCATGAGGTAATGTTGAGAGAGGCTGAGGCCTGGGTTGGGGGCTCTGTCTCCCTCCCAGATCACTAGCCTGAAGCCGCTGGCTGCTGGCTCCGGCACCTAGTGGACACGCACAACTGTCCCTTCAGGGCCCTCAAAGCAGGATCCACCAGGCCAGGGCTTGTGATGTCTGGATTGCAGGGTCAAGTCAGAGAGGGGCAGATTTCCCCAGAGAAGCAGATGACTCCTGAGAAGACCCTCAAGGTAGTGTAATCTGTGTCTGGACGTGAGATTCTGGCCTCTCGAAGGAGGTTTTTAACTTACCCCATGGACAGACTGGAAGGTGGCCCTCCTCTCCCGGAGCTAGGGGGCCAGCAAGAGGGCAATCTGGCCAGGAGGAGCTAGTGGGGAATAGCTACCCGCCACCCTCCTCCCACCATCGCAGCCCTGCAGCCTCTTCCTCCTCCCTGGAGACAGCCAGGTGTGGCCCTGGATCCCGGAGGTGGGGGGGGGGGAGGAGGTGGCGTCTCTGCTCCTGGGGCGCTGGCCCGGCCCAGAGGGGACAGGAAGCCAGGACACCGGGGATTGTCTCTTGCAACCACAGCCCAGCCCCAGCCCGGGAGGAAGTTCTGCTCTCCGCCGGTGCCTCCCTGGTTATATTGTTGAACAGGAAACAGGGCAGCACCGGAGCCGAGCGGCCGAGGAGAGAACGCCAGGACGCCGAACCCTCGTCCGCCTGCCGGCGCAAGTGGAGGCGAGGCCAGCGAGCGGACGCCCGGAGGTGCCCAGGACAGGGCGGGGGGAGCTGAGGGAGGTGGGAGGGGTGCCCCGGGCGGCCAGTCCTCACCGGGCAGCTCCGCGCGCCTGCTCCCCTTTACTCCGCGCTGGGGCGGGAACTGAGCGGCCCGCATCCCCCCTGGGGAGGAGAAGGTAAGCGAAGGGTTGCCCTCAAGTCCAAGGACGGGAGGGGTCAGGCCCAGGCCCCCAGCGATGACCCAGGCATTGAAGGCACTGTAGCTCTAGTCTTCCGAACCGCGGACACTGGGGACCTCCTGGGACGGATGAGTTCTTGGGCTCCAGGGATCCTCCCAGCTCTCCCATTCCTCCCTGTTCTCTTCGCTTCCCCAAGGTCGGGGAAGGAACTGAGGCCCGATCCCTTCCGACCCAGTCCCAGACACTGCGCTCTGGTGGCGACCCTGCCGTGGGAATCCTGGAAAGGCCTGGAGAGGGCTGAAGTGGGCCCGGGGAGGGTAAGGCCGCAGTCCGGCTGGAAAGGGCTGGCAGTTGGTGATTCAGGGTGCAAATGACCTCTCTCGGAAAGGGAACGCCCGGACGAAACAGCCGGCTTCAGCCGGGCATTCCCAAAACCGCGCGCCCACGGGACGCAGGGGCTCGCTAACATCAAGTTCCGCAGAGGGTGGAGAGGGAAACAGGGCAAGGACGGAACTCTCCTCTCCCAGGGCTCTGCTGTCGACCCGCCAGCGCCCCTTCAGACGAAGCCCTCCTGGTTCCGGGGCCTCCCCGGCGCCTTCTCTAGGTTTAGGTCCCAGCCCAACCCTCCACCCTCCCCAGAGCCCTGTCATAGGCAGTCAGGGTCCTCCTTGCTCCTCCTAGACAGAGATGCTTTAGGGATTAGGTACAGCCCTCCTGAGCGTCTCTCTGCCTCTTCTCCCCTTTCCAGCTGCTGTTCCGCGGGCGGTGTCTCGGGCCAAGCCCCTGGAAGTCCCGCCCAGGGAGATGGTGGGGGCCTAACCTGTCGCCCCTTCGCTGGCTCCGCCCATCCAGCCCATGGGCTCCCGGCGGCCCGCCCAGCCAACGTGAGTGAGCGGCGGGGTCCGGGGAAGGGGCCGCGAGGGGAGTGTCCTGCCTGGAGTTTATTTGCCCAGCTCTGGGCAGCTCAGTGCGCCCTGTGACTCAGTTTACACCCCTTCCTCCATCGGGGAACGCTAGAAAAAGTAGAGAAAGAGCGTTAGGGCCCCCTATCGGATACTGCTCCTGCGGTCCCTCAGTCTCAGCAAGTAGCCCGGCTCCGGGGCCTGGTCTTGTGCCACCTTGTGAGGCAGGAGATGGTGTGATCAGTGTAAGCGTTTAGAAATCAGCCTCTTCCGGAGGCGGCCACCGATTCATGGATTTGATAGAGGGACACAGGCAAATTTACAGTTAGGCTCTGCCCTCCTTAACACACAGCCAGGATGACCAGGCATATGGCGAAGGGAGTTTGTGGTGACCGCTCCAGAAAGCTTTGGGGACCCTGGAGACCCTGTAGGGGTAGTCATGGTCACAAAGTGCATCTTCTAGAGGCCACTCTCATGGGGCAGTGAACACAGGGCAGGTGAGCAGGCTGCGAAGGCCAAGCCACTCTGGGGAGACGGCGTGGGAGCTGCAGAGCAGGGGGCGGTGCGGGCGCGTCTGGGCGGTTTGGGCTCTGGGTTCACCTCTGTGGTGAAGCGACTAGGGAAAGAAAGAGAAACCGAGAGAACCGGTTTCCCTGCCTTGGCAGTTGGGTTTCCTATACTAAGTCCCTTGGACTAAGTAAGGCATGGACACCCCCAGGATAAAGTTACTCCAGGGGCTGCCCCCAGAACCTCTACCTGGACCTTGACCCCGCGGGCCTAGCGTGCAGACTGATAGAGGGAGGGGTGCTGCAGTGCTTCTCTTGGGGTCCTTGTGGGTAGGACCGGGACAGGGAGCGGCGGGAAATGGGCTGTTCTTCCCACTTCACTAACGGGAAAACTGAGGCTCACTCAACTTTTAAGCAAATATGGTGTCGACCTTCTCACCAGAAATCACCCTTCGTCTTGGAGTCCAGGCTTCCCCGTGGCAAAGTTGGTCCTGTATTGCCCACACGGAATGAAGGGATTGTCCTCATTCCATCACGGAGTGTAAGACTAGGAGCCATAGAGATAATTTTATGCAAGTCTCCATTTTGGAGATTGGAAAATTGAGGCCCGTGGGCACGTGGCAGGTGCAGGATAGGATTCGAACCCAGGTCTTGCTTCAGCCGCCTAGCACGGTGCTCTTCCCTGCTCCGCCGCCCTGACCTTCGTGGCCCCCTTCCTTGTTGCCAGCAGGAGAACGCCGCGGCCGCCATGGCGGCGGACGTCGTCAAAGGGGACGTGTACGTGCTGGTGGAGCACCCATTTGAGTACACTGGCAAGGATGGACGCCGCGTCGCCATCCAGCCCAACGAGCGCTACCGGCTCCTGCGCCGCAGCACCGAGCACTGGTGGCACGTGCGGCGCGAGCCGGACGGCCGCCCCTTCTACTTACCAGCGCAGTACGTGCGCGAGCTGCCAGCGCTCGGCCATCCCGCCACTGCCCCGCCGCCGCCCGCGCCCCACTCCGGCCCCGCAGCCCGCCAGCCACTTGTCTACGACTACCGGTTCGTGAGCGCGTCGGCGGGCCCCGACAGCACCCCCGCCGAGCCCCGGGGCCGTGCCAGCTCGCTGTGCGGCCCTGCGCGTCGCGACGACGTGACACGTCGCAGCAACCTGGCACCTGGCCTGCCAGCCTGCCTGTATGTGCGGCCCCTGGCGCCAGTAAGGCCAGCGCAGTCCCTGGACGACCTGGTGCGCACCACAGTCGCGCCTCCTGCCGGCCTCCTCGGGAGCGCGGGCGGTTTCAAGGCCTGCAGCGTGGCGGGCTCCTGGGTGTGCCCGCGGCCCCTGGCGCGCAGCGACTCGGAGAACGTCTACGAAGCCATCCTGGACGTGCATGGCCCGAAGCCAGAAGAGAGCCCCGCACAGGTACGCAGCTGGGCATCGGGAGGCGGGCGGGGAGCCATGCCTGCACGGAGCCGGGGCGCAAGGAGACCTGTTCGGCTTAGCGTCCGGTTCGCTGCCCGCCAACTAGTCTGCCGACTTCGGACGAGCTCCCTTTCCCCAAACCCAAAAGGAGAGTGGTACACGCTCATAATCCCTTATCTGCAATTCCCAAGTGCCAAAGCTCCCTGGAAGTTCAATGGGTTTTCGTAATTCACCCGCTGACAAAACTTCACATGATGTTGATGGTCTTTATTCCACTTAGCGAAATGTTAAGTTTTGCCGCAGGAATGCAAATGAGCTTGATTGCAGAGGACAGCCCCGAGCCCAGCTGGGAGGTTATGTAACCCAGAGGCAGGTGCCTGCTCTCCTATTATCTTTCTAAAATCCCAGGTAATCAGTATTCTGAGACGCACCTGGAGATGGAGTAGGGGATTGTGGACCGGCGGGGCTGGCTCCACCTGCCTCGCCTTTCTCCCTGGACCTTGGGGGTTCAGATGAGATGGATGTGAAAGTCAGGAGTCGCTTCCCTCCGGGGCTGTTTCTAAATTTCAGTTCCTTTTTTTATAAACAAAACCAAAACTTTTTTATGTGTTTATTTCAGAAAGAAGTCCAGTTATGGTAAGGGTTCCCCCACATACACCTTCCGCGTCCAGTTGTGTTAATTTGGGAAACCGAAAATAGAGCAAGTTTTTGAAACTCTTCACATCCTCAGAATCCTCTGGGCGGACCTGACATCTTGAACTTTAGGCACATTTCAGGGAGGGGAGGCCTGAGGACAAAAAAAAGATCCACCGAAACCGTTCTGCCATCTGTCCCCAGCAGTGTAATTACCTATGAGAGTTCACTTCCACTCTCAAGGTCTCGGTTGGTTCTTTAACCCAAAGGCATTTGACTCGTTTGGGTTACCTGCAAGCTACTGACGGGTCACGTAACTTCCCCAGCGTCCTCGTGTGTAAGAACAATACCTAAGAATCAGGGTTGCGGTGAGCCTTAAATAAGGCAAGGCGTGGAAGCGCCGAGCAGTAGCATGCGGTGGTCTCCTCAGACTGCCTGGGGTCCCCCTGGGTGCGCTTACCCCGGCTCTGCGCCGCCTTCTCGCGGGTTTCTTCAGGGGCAGCCCGCCCTCTGGTGGAAAGGGTGGAGAATAGCACCCGGCTATTCTCGGACGGGATAGCACCCGGACGGGGACGCGGGCAGCGTCTCTGCCAGCAGGCAGGCAGCTCTTCTGGGGTAGGTGGTTTTTGTTTCTTGGGCACGCTCGTGGTGACCCACTTCCAGGTGTGTTCTCTGTCCTAGTGATAGTGGAGATGTGCCTGCTTCTCTGAGGTGGGCTCTGGAGCTGGGAAATGGACTTGCTGTGCGTCTGGCCCAGGCAAGTGTGCACAGAGAGTGTTCAGGAGGGGTGAGGAGGCAGCCCTTTACCGTGAACCAGGGCTCTGTAGGTCTGTCCAAGGGCCAGCACCCAAGAACCCAAACCTAGGAGGCAGGAGATCCACCAGGTCTTGGCATCTCCTGAGTAATCACTCCGGTGCGGGGGTTATTGCCACGTGATACCTTTGCCTCCCTCCTCCAGCACTTTGGTGGTATGTAGGGTGGGACACAGGTGATGGGGGGACTTACAGGGAGGAAGTGGTACATCTACCAGAGATCTGGGTATTGAGCAGGGAGGCTCCTGCCTGGCCCCATTTGTAGCCTTAACCCACTGTGTGGCCTCAACAAGTCACTTAGCATCTCTGGACCTGCTTCCTCCCCTGTGTCATGGGCTTACTAAAACCACATTCTCTGTGACTGTGCTTTATTCAAATGTCAGCTGTGGGTCTCCCTGACACTCCATCCTAAACAAGTCCAACAAGTTCTTGGGAAGGAGACCCCACCCCTGCTCTTAGTTGTTCCAGACAGGATTTTGGAAAAGAATTTCCTGAAAGGTGAGCTGGACAGTTTTCTCCTCAGAGGATACAGAAGCCCTCTCCTCCCCCTCCTGCTTCATGGTCCTCCAGGCCCATTCATGTGTCTATTAAGCAAGAATTAACTGAATACCTGCCAAGCCCCAGGTGAGCGAGCTGTTGGATTTAGAGATGGCAGATACAGCCACAGCCCTGGGGGCTCACCTCCGAGACTCAAGGCTGGCTGGAGGGGTCAGATGCTTCAGCCCAGCATGCTGCCAGCTGTGATGAGGCTGTACCCAGGGTGCTGTGAGCCATGATAGAGGTGAAGTGTGGTCCTTGCAGCCCCTCCCCCTGCCCTCAGCTGGGGCTCAGGAGCAGAGTGTGGGCTTGGGAGTGAGTCAGTCTCAGCTGGATAGGACCTCATGGGCCCCTGCCAGGAATGCACTGAGGACGCGAAGTGTTGCAGCCCTTGGAAGGCTTTTAGCAGAGAATTGAGAAAAGATCCCTATGGCTGGGGACCTTCATGGTCTTGTTGGCACGAGGTGATGAGGGAGGATTGGGAGGTGGACTCAGCAGGGTCTGGTGGCCTCTGGGCTGGGGGGCTGGGGTGTAGGAGGGGAGTCAGGGTGCATTCTAGTTTCCTGGTTGCACATGTGAGCAGCCAGTGGTGCAGTTTACTGAGAAGGACTCGGAGAGGTGGCAGTTGGAAGAAAGTTGGAGCTCTTCTGTTGGACAAAAGGAGGAAAAGAGCCCGAGAGGAAGCAGCAGCCAGGGTATGGGGGTGGGAAGCATGAAAGTGCCAGCCCAGAAGCCACGAAATGTCTGGAAGCGGGAATGACAGGAAGGTCAAGTTAGATAAAGGCCAAAGAACATTTGTCTGAAGTAGCCACCAGCAGGCCAGCAGGTCACCAGGGTTGCCGAAGGCAGGGGAGTGATGGTGAGGATGAGGATGGAGATTGTAGACAACTGGCCAGAGGGGCTGTGGGGAGGCGAGTGCAGCCTTACCCAAGTTTAAGTGGATGGGCAAGAGCCAGATGAGGCTGAGAATGGGGAGCAGGTAGCTGCTGAGAGGGGACATGCTGGGAGGGCTTGGGACGAGAGGCAAGGATGTGAGAAGGGAGGTGACCAGGTTGCTGGGGAGAAGGGGTGCCCATCTGCTAGGCATCAGCTCAGGGCTCAAGGCAGGCTCCTCAGCAGGGCCAGGGCACCCCCAGAAGAGATGAGTCTCTTCCACATATGGCATTTTACAGCCTTGTCATTCCCCATCCACCCAGCACATATTGAGCACCCGTGTGTGCTGGTCACCCTGCTGGACACTGGGGACCCAAAGCATTGTAAGACACAGTCCCACAGGAGCACAGTCCTATGGGCTATCCCTCAAAGGCTTGTACAGGCTTGAGCTCCCAGCATCTGGGAAGGTAGGCACAGCTACCCCAATTGCCCTGAGTACAAACAGAGGTTCAGAGAAGTTTAGAGACTGGCCAAGGGTCACACAGCCAGGAAGTGTCCGGGTCAGTTCCAGGCTCTGTTTCAGTCAGGTGGCCTTCAGGATTGATGACTCAATTACCCTAGAGGAGAACAGTGCAAGCCAAAGGCAAACAAGTGCTCACTTTTCTGCACACCCTCTGTGCCCAGCCCTGTTGTGGGCAGGAACTCCAAACCCTGACCTTGCTATCTGCAGCTAAGAGTATAGTGGGAGAGTCAGACTTCGACAGACAGGGCAGAGCAAAGGCGTCTGGGGAGGAGGAAGACGGAGAGGTGAGTTGGGAGGACACCCCTCCCCCAAGGCGGCCTATCAGGGATCCAGGGAAGCCGGCAGAAGCCAGTGCAAGGAAGGGGCCTCAGAGGGGGTTGCGGTCCAGTCCTGACTCTGGGATTTCTGGGTGTGGCCACCATCCGCACCCCAGAGGCTGGAAAGCCTGGGAGAGCCCGCCCCTGCTGCCAGACATTGGCTGCTGGGAGAGTTATAACCAGCAGCTGCCACTTATTATACAAACGGTCCAGGAGGCGCTGCACCTGAGCAGGTGGCCTGCCCGGGAAGGAGCCAGGACCCTCCTTCTTAGAGTCCTTAGCTCCTCCAAGAACTGTGAGTGACCCCACGCCCCGGGGGGAGGAGGAGTCTGCCTCAATTTCCTGCTCTCTTTCCTTCCTCCTAAACTCCCCACCAGGTCCTTCCCTATCTGGTATGAAAGCCCACCCAGTGACCCCTCCCCTTTGGATCACAGACTGCCTCCCACTTCCTGGAGCAAACTCCAAGGGCAGCCCCAAGGCTGTGATTGAGACAAAGCAACTGGCCTCAGGACAGATGGACCTGTCCTGCAGGGCCAGCCAGGGACCTTTGGAAAGGGGGGAGGGTTGATAACAGCAGGGGAGCTGAAGCCAAGCTGCAGGGACTCCAGTGAGCCTTTTGCTTGAACCCCCACCTCTGCAGCTCCCTACCCACCAGCTAGGGCAGCCATGGGGTGGCTCAGCTGGCTTCCTCATACCTGGCTTGACCTTTTCCTCCCCATAACTCATCTACAGCCCCAGGATGACCCAAGCCCCAGGAGCCCCCATGCCCAGGTGATCTGACTTGTGAGAGAGCAAGTTCTTGGGTACCTCTCCCACCCTCACCCCACATTCCCGGCCACCGAGAGCTCTCCCCACCCTTTCCTCCCTCTCCACAGGCCGCCAGGTGGCTCCATGATCTTCTGGGGATCTCCCAGGAGCCCGGGCCTCATTATTCACCTCTTAGTCCCTGATCCCCTTCAGCTTCAGGCCTCCTGAGATGGGCCCCCTGACAAGTCCACCTGCCTCCTCACCTCCTTCCTGAGTCCCCACAGTTGCCCTTACTCTGCACCTATTTTCTTGTCCTTCCTAGAGCTGACAGTGTCTAGTAGTGTAAGGGGACAGACATCCATACTGGCATGCCAGTCCGCATTGGGTGGTCAGTGCCAGGCCTTGGGGCATGGGAAGAACTTGATAGAGTGTGACAGACATGATATGGCATGGCTATGATCTGATAAGGTGCGTCATCTGCTGGGTGCAGGATCCTCTTGGCCGGAGGAAACTCTAGGAATGCTTCCTGGAGGAGGAAGGTGTGGCCAGAAGTAAATTCTAAAGCTTTGTACAGTTCCCTCCCATGAAATCCTCTGGACCACGTGCTTTTTCAGTGACCGATTTTTTTTCTCAGTGATAATTGGTCTATTCAAGTATCGACTAGATCTCTAGTTAATTCTGGCCATTTTATATCTTACTAGAAAAGCATTTGTTTTCTTTAGATTTGTAAACACTTTAAAAATTTATTATTAATTTCTTTGTGGCCAAGTAAATGATTTTTTCTAAGTTTTTCATAGACACGTATAGAAAAAAACTATACTTTCTACTTTAGGGATATGAGGTCCCATATGCATCAAATCAAGTTGAGTTGATTGATTATATGTTGTTCAAGTTTTCATTTCCTTTGTATCGCTTTTGGTTTTTCTCTCTAATTCTGACAAAGTTTTATTAAATCTCCCGCTCAAATTTTCCTTATAAAGTTCTTCTGATGCTTTTATTAGTTTTTGCTTTTCATTTTTAACTATGTTGCTATTGATTTTGAGTATTCTTGTTTTCCTGTATAAATGATGAGTGTTCTATCTTTACAAATTGTGCCTTTCTATTATTCCACAGCATCCTTCTTTATCCTGTTTTAGTGCTTAATCTTAAATTGGACACTACTATTATTTTATTTATTTATTTATTTATTTTTGTAGAGACAGAGCCTCACTTTATCGCCCTTGGTAGAGTGCCGTGGCATCACACCTCACAGCAACTTCCAACTCCTGGGCTTAGGCAATTCTCTTGCCTCAGCCTCCCGGGTAGTTGGGACTACAGGTGCCTGCCACAACGCTCAGCTATTTTTTTGTTGCAATTTGGCCAGGGCTGGGTTTGAACCTGCCACCCTCAGTATATGGGGCCGGTGCCCTACCTACTGAGCCACAGGCGCCACCCAACCCTAGTATTATTAATATGGCCACACTTTATTTTATATTATATTACATTAAAAATAAATCTCTCTCTTTTTTTTTTTTTTTGGTGACAGTCTTACTTTGTCACCCTTGGTCGGGTGTCGTGGTGTCACAGCTCACAGCAACCTCAAACTCTTGGACTCAAGCAATCCTCTTGTCTCAGCCTCCCAAGCACTGGGACTACATCCACCACAATGCCCAGCTGTTTTTAGAGACGAGGTCTTGCTCTGGCTCAGGCTGTTCTCAAACCAGTGAGCTCAGGCAATCCACCTGCCTCGGCCTCCCAAATGCTGGGATTATAGACGTGAGCCTCCTCGCCCAGCCCCAAACCTCTTTTTTTCAACCACTATCATTTTTTATACTGTATTTCTTATATATATCATATCACTATGTTTTTGGTTGGTTTGTTTTTCTGTTTGTTTGGGGGGGGGTTGTTTTGTTTTTGAGATAGAGTCTCACTCTGTCACCTGGGTAGAGTGTCATGGTGTCATCATAACTCACAGCAACCTCAAACTTTTGTTGGGCTCAGCGATCCTCTTGCTTCAGCCTCCCTAGCAGCTGGACTACAGGCACCCACCATGATGCCTAGCGAGTTTTCCTATTTTCATTTTTTTTAATTTTATTTTACTGTTAGTTTTTTTTTTTTTTTTTAAATAGAGTCTCATTATGTCACCCCTTGGTGAGTGCTATAGTGTCACAGCTCACAGCAACCTCAAACTCTTAGGCTTAAGCGATTGTCTTGCCTCAACCTCCCAAGTAGTTGGGACTACAGACACCCGCCACAATGCCCGGCTATTTTTTGGTTGTAGTTGTCATTGTTTGGCAGGCCTGGGCTGGGTTCGAACCCGCCAGCTCTGGTGTATGTGGCTGGTGCCCTAGCTGCTGAGCTACAGGTGCCGAGCTATAGTTTTCCTATTTTTAGTAGGGATGGGGTCTCACTCTTGCTCAGGCTGGTCCCCAGCTACTGAGCTCAAGCGATCCACCCTCCTCAGCCTCCCAGAGTGCTACAATTACAGGCATGAGCCACACATATCACTATATTTTTAAACCCAAGCTGACTCAAGACTTTAAACCCAAGTCTTTTAACTGGAGAATTCAACCTCTTTGAGTTTCTTTTAATAACTGATACTCTATACTTGGTTTTATTATTCTGGCTTATTTTAAATGTACCGGTTTGCTTTTTGGCTTTTCCCCTTCAATCTAGTTCCTGTGAGTTTCCTTTGTCTTCCCCTGTTTCATTTTCTATTTTTCTTTTTTGTTGTTGTTGAAAGAGGGGGCAAAATTAGGAAAGCTATCATTTATTAATTAATCCTGATTACTTTGAGTTGATTGTTACAGGGATTCTTGTTTGGTCCTGGATTGGATGCTAGAGATTGTAGTCTGACTTCTTACAAATCTGACCTATAGATAGTAAATTGGTTTCCTGGACTTCTTTCTGCCAGATCGAGGGTCAGAGTTCTATTCTTAAATATGGTCTGGCCATTGTCGATATGTTCAGTCTCTCAAATGTGATGTGTTTGGATAACAGTGGGAAGACTAGTGTGGCTGGTGTTAAATGAGGTTAGAGATTGGTGGAGAGTTAGGCAGTGCCTGTGGCTCATCGAGTAGGGTGCCGGCCCCATATACCGAAGGTGGCGAGTTCAAACCTGGCTGTGGCCGAACCACAAAACAGGAAAAATAGCCGGGCGCTGTGGCAGGTGCCTGTAGTCCCAGCTACTCGGTAGGCTGAGGCAAAAGAATCGTCTAAGCCCAGGAGTTAGAGGTTGCTGTGAGCTGTGTGACACACAGCACTCTACTGAGGGTGATAAAGGGAGACTCTGTCTCTACAAAAAAAAAAAAGAGAGATTGATCGAGAGTAGAACTGTGTCTTAGTCTGTTTTGTGTCACTATAAAGGAAATACTTGAAGTTGGGAAATGTATTAAGGAAAGTGTTTTATTTGGCTTATGATTCTGCAGACTGTATGAGAAGCATGGCACTGCCACCTGTTAGGCTTCAGGGAGTTTGCAATGAAGAGGGGAAGTCAAGGGTGGAGTAGATAGGTCACATGGTGAGAGAAGGGACAAGACAGAAAGGAGGTGGTGCCAGGCTCTTCTATTTTTTTTTTTAATTGTTTGGGATTCGTTGAGGGTACAAAGAATTAGGTTACACGGATTGTGTTTGTTAAATAAAGTCCCTCTTATAATTATGTCCCACCGCCTAGAGATGTACCATACCTCATAACCCCCATCCCCCCTCCTGCCCTCTCCCCACTTGCTCATTCCCCTACCCTCCCCATTGTATTAGCTCATCTGCTACCTTCATCATTTTCCGTTTTTTAAATTAAGTCATAACTGTGTACATTAATGCAATTATGGGGTACAATGTGCTGGTTTTATATACCATTTGAAATATTTTCATCAAACTAGTTAACATAGCCTTCACTGCATTTTCTTAGTTATTGTGTTAAGACATTTATTTTCTTCATTTAGTAATTTTAACATGTACCCTTGTAAGATGCCCATAGTTGTGTTCCCACCAATTACCCTCCCTCTACCCATCCTTCCCCCGCCTCTCCCCGCCCCTCCGCTCCTCTTTCCCCGTCGTCTTGGGCGATAGTTGGATTATAGCCTTCATATGAAAGCTATAAATTGGTTTCATAGAAGGGCTGAGTACATTGGATACTTTTTCTTCCATTCTTGAGATACTTTGCTAAGAAGAATATGCTCTAGCTCCATCCATGTAAACATGAAAAAGGTAAAGTCTCCATCTTTTTTAAGGCTGCGTAATATTCCATGGTGTACATATACCATAATTTATTGATCCATTCATGGGTCGATGGGCACTTGGGCTTCTTCCATGACTTAGCAATTATGAATTGGGCTGCGATAAACATGCTGGTGTAAATATCTTTGTTATAAAGTGATTTTTGGTCTTCTAGGTATATACCTAGTAGAGGAATTGAAGGATTGAATGGCAAGTCTATTTTTAGATCCCTCATTTTCCATTTTTTTAAAGGCTTCTGTCCCCTTACCTAGGGTTTTTCAGCTTAGGAAAAAAATCTTTTTGTTTCTCAATTATTTTCCCTTTTACTTTTTCTTTCATTTGCATGTGAACTCTCCTGGGTTCGCCCAGTTTATTTCCATCCCTCTGTACTTTTGCTCTGAGGCTTGATAATTCTTCTGCTTGATCTTTTAGGCCACAGATTGGAATCTCCAGAGTCATCATCGTCTCCTTAATTAGTACAGTGATATATTTTAGGTTCTAAAAACCAACTTTTTGCCTGACTCAAATCTCCTTAAGAGTTCTTGTTTTCTGGACAAGTTATAATTGCATTTTCTAGCCCCTCTGTCTTGCTAATAGCCTTGAATTTTAATTAGATAACATATTTATAGTTTGTTTTAAATCAAAGCAATATAAAGAAGTATGTTGTGGAAATCTCACCTACACCCCTGCTTCCTTGCGCTGTTCTCTTTCAACTCAAACATCAACGGTTTCATTCATTCTCTATTCTTCCAGAGTTTCTGCCTACAAACAAGTATGACTACATATCTGATTACTTGATTTTCCGTCTCTCTTTTGCCTGTTTGGCTTATCAGTGTATCTTAGAGATTACACTAAGAGAGGCTCCATCTCCTTCCTGACATCGTTTCCACTGTAAGGATGTATCAAAATTCATTTAACCAGTCTCTTGTTGATGGATGCTTGGATTGCATCCTACCTTTTGCTATTACAAATGCCGTAATGAATACTCTTTTGTACATGTACAAGCTCTAGAAGTAGAATTTCTGGGCCAAAATATAAATAATAGGTGTTTGATAGGTATTGCCAAATTGCCAGCCATGAGGTCTGTGCCTGTTGGCTCTCTCACCAGCACAAATGAGAGCATGTGTCTCCCCACAGTCCTGCTAACAACTTTTACTACCAATCTGAATATAAAATATATTATCTTAAGGTAGTTTGAATTTGTATTCTAGTGATAGTTGAGTATCTTTTTGTGTATTTCAGTGTATTTGTTTCTCTTTTTCTATAAAGGGTCTATCTATACCCTTTGCCCATTTGTGTATTGGGTTATTGGGTTTTTCTTATTGATTCCTGGGAGTTTTCTCTGTATTAGGGAAAATAGCCCTTTGTCTATTACGTGAATTGTAATTACCCCACCCCATTTGTCTTTTGACTTTGCTATTAGTATGGTTTTGTGACACAAGTTTTCTTAAAATATATTTATATGGTCAAATGTATCAATCATTTATTTTATGGCTTTTAAATTTTGAGTCTTTGTTACAATGTCTGTTACATAAATAGTATATAGAATTTTGTTTGTTTTCTTCTTTGAGTATTTTTATGGCTTCATTTTTTTTGCATTTAATCCTCTGAGGGTTTTTCTGGGTAGACAGAGATATGGATACACCTTTATTTATTTTGTTCTGGATGGTCAACCATTTGTCCCGTGACCTTTTACTGACAAGTTCATCTTTTCCCCTCGATTTGTCATGGTGTCTTTAGCTGTTCTGGTTCCTGGTTGTTTTGGGGTCTGACAGCTGTGTTGGTCTTTCCGTTCATTTTGCCTCCCACTAGCTACTGAGCTGTTGGAGGGGTGGGATTTATATGTCTTTGCTCTTAAGGCTGGAGTCCAGCTAATGGAGACTCCACTTGGTCCCCAGAGGGCCCTGGAGTGGAGAAAGGATGGTGGTCTCTGGCAGTGGGTCTGTACTCCCAGGTCACCTCTGGTATAAGGACACCTGCAGGGAATTCTCCCTGCTCTCTGCCTCCTCCGCACTCCCAGCCTGAAGCACAGAGTGCCTAACCCACCCTTCCCCCTCCACCCCCTGGAGATGAGGGTTTGGGCATGAGGAGGCCCATCTTGCTTTTTCCCTGAGGTCTCAAGTTAGGCCAGCCTGCCCCAGGGTCCCCTGGCTTACAGTCTCCACATGAAGCACAGCCTGTCCTCCCCCATGCTAGCCAAGTCCGGCCCACCCATCTGTGTGCTCCAGGCTGCAGGTGGGAGCTGAGGAGAAGCAGGGTTATGTTTAAGCTTCCTTATTCTCAAAATCTCCAGCCCCAGAGCTGGATCTTAAAGAAAAAGAGATTACTTTGTCTGTGACAAATCAGGGTATGGGAGAGCCAGAAGGGCGAGTTCGTTTGTAGATGAGTAATAGAGAACAACTTGTGTACCATTGTGTAGTAGTAACAGTGAGGATGGAGAATGGTAAAAAAAAGTTTGAGTGGGTTGTTTCTGTTTTTAGTTTTTATTATGAATTTTTTCAAATATACAGGTAAGTAAAAAGAATTTTTTTTTTTTTTGAGATATGTCGCTCTGTCACCCAGCCTAGCGTGCAGTAGGGTCATCATAGCTCACAGCAACCTCAAACTTCTTGGCTCAAGTGATCCTCCCACTTCAGCCTCCCCGGTAGCTGGGATTACAGATGGGTACCACGATGCCCAGTTAATTTTTTCTTTTCTTTCTTTTTTTTTTTTTGTGAGAAGAGTCTCACTTTGTCACCACCAATGGAGTGCCATGGTGTCATAGCTCACAGCAACCTCAAACTCCTAAATTCTCTTGCCTCAGCCTCCCAAGTACCTAGGACTACAGGTGCCCGCCACAACACCTGGCTATTTTGAGAGACAGGGTCTCGCTCTGACTCAGGCTGGTCTCAAACCTGTGAGCTTGGGCAATCCACCTGCCTCAGCCTCCCAAGTGCTGGGATTATAGGTGTGAACCACCACATGTGGTCTTTTTTTTTCTATTTTTTATAGAGACAGAGTCTTAATCTTGCTCAGACTGGTCACAAAGAATATTTTATGTACAATGAATACAATTATACCTGTCACCTAGATATAACAATATTTGCCATGTTTATTTCTTTATTTTTTATTTTTTTGTACAGACAGAGTCTCACTTTATCACTCTCAGTAGAGTGCCGTGGCATCACATAGCTCACAGCAACCTCCAACTCCCGGGCTTAGGCGGTTCTCTTGCCTCAGCCCCTCGAGTAGCTGGGACTACAGGCGCCTGCCACAACGCCTGGCTATTTTTTGTTGTTTGTTTAGCAGTTCAGCGGAGGCTGGGTTTGAACCTGCCACCTTCAGTATATGGGGCCGGCACCCTACTCCCTGAGCCACAGGCACCGCCCTGTCATGTTTATTTTTATTGTTTATTTATTTTCTGCTGAGGAATTGCAAATTCCAGACATCCTATTTCACCCCTGAAAACTTCAGCATGCATCTCCGAAAAGTGATGTTTGATTTTCATAACCACCCTTCCATTATTATAGCTACCAAAATTAACATTCTTTCCTGAATGTTGTCTAAGACCTAGGCTATAGTCAAATTGCCTCCATGGTCCCCAAATCTCTCTCTGTCTCTCAGCTGGTTTGTGTTTAAACCAGGATCCAGGCCAACGTCATGCCTTGCTTCTGGTTGTCTCTTTAATCTCTTCTGAACACCTCCCCCCACACCCTTTCCTTCTGCCTTGAGACTGATTTGTTCGAGAGACCAGACCAGTTGTGCTGTGGAATGTCTGTCATGTACATTGGCTTCTTTGTGGCAGCGTTCCCCTGTTCTAACGCCTGTGTTACCTGTGAGCTGGCAGGTCTGAAAAGCTCGGGCAGGTCAGATCATTTGGGGCTTAGTGACAGATGATGCTAAGGAAACTGGAGTCAAGGATGACGCTGCCTGAGTAACAGATGATGCTGACCTGGGGAAGGAGACGATTTGATTTTGGACATCCTTCATGGCCTACAGAGGACATGCAGGCAGCAGTTGGATATGTGAACCTAAAAAGGAGTTACAAGCAGGTGACCTACAGCCGGTCATGCTCTCCCAGGCAGTAGAGTGAGAAGCAAGGTGAGACACCCTGCACTGAGGCCACAGCAGAGGAGGTGGGGCCCCAGCACACAGAGCTGAGAAGAAGCAGAAGAGGAAGAGGAGGGAAATGAAGAAGGAGAGAATTGTCAGGCCACGGGAGGACCAGATCTGTCATCAAGGGAGTGTGGAAGGCCTTCCAAACAATGAGCTGGTGTCTAAGTGAGAGGACAGAGAAGTTGTTAAAAGGGGATTCAGAGCTGGGTCTAGGGAGCATACTCTTTCTTTGTAAGATGGAGAGACCTGGCTCGGCGCCCGTAGCTCAGTGAGTAGGGCGTTGGCCACATACACCTAGGTTGGCGGGTTCGAGCCTGACCCGGGCCTGTTAAACAACAGTGACAACTACAACCAAAAAATAACCAGGTGTTGCGGCGGGCACCTATAGTCCTAGCTACTTGGGAGGCTGAGGCAAGCTAATTGCTTAAGAGTTTGAGGTTGCTGTGAGCTATGATGCCACAGCATTCTACCCAGGGTGACAGCTTGGGACTGTATCAAAAAAAAAAGATGGAGAAAGCTTGAATTTGTTGAAATTCCAGGGGGTGAAAGGTAGTCAGGAGGGTAAGGGTTGGAGATTTGAGGTCACTGCTAAGCAAGTGGGAGCCTCTGGGGTCCTCTGGACCCAGGCTGGTGAGGTTGGCTTGGACAGAAAGCCCCTGTGCCTTCCCCTTGGGAAGGGAGAAGGACTGGTGTGTGCAGACACAGATATGTTTGAGGGGATGGGCAAAAGGTGTCTTGATCACCTTTTTCCACCTCCCTAGGATGGCTCACACCCATGGCCTTAGCTGCTGGGCAGGTTCCTTGAGAGACTGTTTCTGACCCCTCCTTGCCCCCATGGGCCCTGCTGAGTCTCTACCATCTTTACTGTGAGCTCAGGTGCTGTGAGCAGGTAAAGGGGCCTCACCTCCAGGTCCCCTTGCCCTAGAGGAATAAGCAAGGCAGGCAGCCCTGCAAGGTCACAGGGCAGAATCCAAGGCCTAGGGTACCATATCGAAACCTGAAGTCGGAAAAGCAGAAATGCAGCCCTGCTTTTCCCCACGTGCCTGTGGGTGTGGGAACCCAGGAGACTATTCGAGTCTTTCACAGAAATCAGCCCTGTGAGGGGGCAGGGATGATAGCCCCCATCTGCAGATAAAGAAACTGAGGCCTGGCTCAGCGCCTGTAGCTCAGGCGGCTAAGGCACCAAGCCACATACACCAGAGCTGGTGGGTTCAAATCCAGCCCTGGCTTGCCAAACAACAATGACAACTACAACCAAAAAATAGCCAGGTGTTGTGGCAGGTGCCTGTAGTCCCATCTACTTGGGAGGCTGAGGCAAAAGAATCTCTTAAGTCTAGGAGTTGGAGGTTACTGTGAGCTGTGACGCCACAGCACTCTACCCAGGGCAACAGCTTGAGGCTCTATCTCAAAAAAAAGAAAAAAAAGAAACTGAGGCCCAGAAATTCAAGTGGTTGTTCAGAGAGAAGCGGAAGCAGCATGTACACAAGAACCCCAGTCTCTGGACTCCCACTCCACTCCTGTTTCCTTTTAATCAACTGATGCTTCTAAGCCCCAGAAAAGAATCTCACTTAAAGATTCTTTAAGTGTAGCATCTCCTGCTACATCCCTGTGATAAGATTACTTCGATCTTTGGCGCCTCATCTGGACTACACTGTTGAATCCCCTAAGGACTCTTAAAATACTTTGTGCTGGAAGCAGTGGCGCGCTCCTATAGTCCTAGCTACTCGGGAGGGAGGCCAAGACAGGAGGATGGCTTGAATCTAGGAGTTCTGGGCTGTAGTGCGCTATGCTGGTCAGATGTCCACTCTAAGTTCAGCATCAATGTGGTGAACTCCTGGGAGTGGGGATCCACCAGGTTGCCTAAGGAGAAGTGAACCAGCCCAGCTCAGAAGCAGAACAGGTCAAAACTCTCATGCTGATCAGTAGTGGGATCGCACTTGTGAATAGCCACTGCACTCCAGCCTGGGCAACATAGCGAGACCCCATCTGTAAAAAAAATAATAATAATACTTTGCCCAGGCCCCAGCCCAAGCCAATTCCATCAGGATCTCAGTGCTGAGCTAGGTGAGTACTATGAGGCCTGAGGACCACAACCCTGCAGGGGCCCCAGCCCTACACAAGCCAGGCTAGGGTGGACAGAGGGAGACCAGCCTCTGTCCTGGCTGGACTAGGTGCAGCCAGGGGAAGGACCCATCCTGTGAACACGATTGAGCTCCTTGAGACAAAGTTCACGATTCCTTCCTGCTCTCCTCCACCCAGCCTGAGTGGCACACAGCAAGCTACTGAGTCAACAAGGGGGTCATGTCCCCTCACTGCCCTCTGAGCCAGTCCCAAGGCCAAATCCCTGGTGTAGGGGCATTTCTTTTGCCTGTAGCCCCAGAGGATAGGATTTTCTAGTACACCTGCTCCTGCCCCAGCCCTTCCTAGGGGGGAAGGAAGGGGTGAGGTCAGATGGGGAGAGGCAGGGTGTTGTGCAGCTGGTTGTTCTGGTATGTCCCCTGCCCCTCCCCTCCTGCATGTGCCTCTCAGAGGCAAGAGGGTGTGGTTGAGGGTGGAGGATCCCACTGGGGAGCCCTGTGGTCATCACCTCCTCTCTCTGGGGGAGGAGAGGCCCAGACAGGGTCTAGGAGGCACGTCTGTGACCAAGAGCAGGCCGGAGCTGTGTAAGTTTCTCTGTACCTGCAGTGCAGGTGGGACCCAGTCATGTGGACCTGACCTCTGGCAGGGAAGAGAGCAGGTGAGATGCTGGCTGCAGTTCTGTAGTCCCAGCCCCACACACTGACTGGTTCCTGCCACAGGGAAGCCCTGCCCCCCTAGTCCACCTTCCACACCTGTCCTCTCTCCCTTTCCCCACCCAGCTCCTCCCTGAGGGCCCAGAGTTTTTGGCTACACTGACTGGAATTTATAGAGGCTATTCCTGCTTCTGGGCCTGGCTGCATCTGTCTTGGTGACCCATGTGGTGTGTGTGTGTGTGTGTAGGAGAGGATTCGTCTGCACCTGGGGTCTGGGTTTCTGAGCAGAGCACAGGGGTTGGGGCGGGGAGGGATATCAGAGTTTCGAGGGCAGAGTAGGGCGTGGGGCCCAGACTTGCTTTCAGTGTGTCCTCACTAGGGGTCCCCCACCCTAAATCCACACCATACCTGGCTCTACTTGGGAGTCCTTGTTCTGAGACCCCAGTGGGTGCAGGAGAGGGGGAGCATGGGCTGGGGAAAAGGGAGAATGGAAGAAAGGGGATGAAGGTGAGAGGGTGAAGTCAGAGCCTGAGCTGGGAGGGTTGTGGCCTTGATGGAGGAGCAGATTGGCAGGGTGCTGCCTGGCCCTTGGGGCTGGGGAGGAAGCCCCTCTGGTAGGGGGCGGGAGGGATAAGAGAGTCCCCCAAAGGCTTGGAGGAGGGTCCACAACTTCTCACTATGCATGGCTGGGAGCTGAATGAAAGGGTGAAGGAAGGGGAGGCCAGGGGAAAAATCTGACTTGGTAATCCTCTCCTACACACACACAGCTGGTGCCTGTTCCCCTTCTCTAGGTCTTTACAGAGTTAGGGGAGGGCCACGGACATGCTTGTACATGCATGTGGGCACACGGGTGTGGGAGAGCACAGTGCCTTGGTGACCGAGTCTGGAGGACACAGACAGGCAGTCAGGCGGGCAGATAGTGGTGTGGTCAGAATCCCTCCTGTCCTCTGCATGGCTGGCAGGATCCAGACACTGGTTCCTTCTGATACCACATCTGCCCAGACCCCTTCCTCTTTAGGAATCCCTCAAGCTTCCTCTTTCCCATCACATCCTCTGGGGGCCTTAGGGGAGTTGACAGCCACTCATTGTCCTGTTTCCACCCCAGGAGCTACTCCAGGCCAGCCCTGCCCTGGCACTCAGTGGCAGGTGGTGGGTGCCCCTTTGCCTGCCCTATCCGTGTAGCCCACCCCTCCCAGCAGGCTCTTGTGGCTGTGTCTGGGCCTGGGAGTCAGAGTTCGTCAGTCATCAGAGAATCAAATGGGACAGTCAGTGGTGTTTCTGGAAGCATAAAATACCCCCAACCTGAGGCCCCTGCACCCACCCGCCTTGTCTCAGGCAGCGCTCACTTCCGCAGCCCTGACAGGAAATGGGCTGGAGTCTCAGCCTCCCGCCATCTCAAAGCAACTTCTTGTTTCCCTGTCACCCTGTGCCAGCCCTGGGGTTGTGCCCTTGTGCTCCACCCCCAAATCTTCCCAGGGCTCCGTCCCAGTGGCTCAGAGGGGCTAGGATGGTAGACATGATCGCCAAACTCACCAGGAGGCAGAGTCGGACCCTGCGAACACAGGTAGGGGACGCTGACTTCTACCAAGAGGGACCTCTGGGGTCTCCTTTTAGGAGCTGGGTGAGCTGAGGCTCCGAGCAGGGGGTCTTCTGGAGATTGGGGCTCATCTCATCTTTTATCTTTTTTCTCAGAGGCCTGGGCTATCTGAGAGGTGGTCAGTTTGGGCGAGAGAGGCAGAGGTGCCACCTGCTTGTGGACAGGGGAGGGAAGTAGAGATAAGGGACATGCTGCTGTGAGGAAGTGCTTGGGGTACTGGCAGCCTAGTGTGGCAAGAACCAAGGTCCCTTTTGGCTCATGCTTTGGCCTGAGGAGGGAAGGCCTCTTGTCTCTAGGATATGACCCAAAAGCTTAAGAGTGAGGTCCCTGTTTATGGCTGCGTCTGGGTCTTGTCTGTACCTACATGGGCTGGCGCAGGGGTGGCAGGTCCTCCTGTAACCACTTGAAGGCTGGAGGGTGTAGAGGACCTAACCCCGGCTCTGGTCTCCAGGAGCTGGTCAGAACCCAGCACCGTGGGGGTCTATGGAGAGATCTAGAGTTGAAGGGACCTCAATGATGCTGCAGCTCAGCCGCTGCAAAGGGCTATAGAATCCCCAGGAGGAAGTGGACTCCATTTCCCACCTCCAGCAAGGGCCCCTCACTACCCCAGCAGTGGCCTGTGTCTGAGGCAGCCCCAGTCCTCCAAATGCTTCCTTCAGAGGGGTGGAGGTGCATCTGCTCTTCCTTCTGACAGCCCCATCATGCTGGGGAACTGAACTCCCCCCTCCCAAACCTGAACTCCCCCCTCCCAAACCTCCTCTGTGCCTAGTAGGGGTGTTTCTATGTGTAAGGTCCCATCAGCCCCATCAGCTCGGGAACCCCTGTGGACTCAGAGCCATGGCCTGCAGTCTGCCAGGTGACAATCTCTGTTCCAAAGAGCCTAGCTCCCTCATTGGCTCATCTACCCCCCATGGGCCCTTGCAACCCCTGCCCCAGGGCTAGGGAAGGCCACTGACTCAGTGAGTCTAACTGGGGTGTGTAGGAGGTGTGTCTGGTTCATCCACCTTCCTCTATCCCCTGCTTCCATCCTGACCTCCCAAGAAGTCTCTTGGTTTCTGTAGTCCAAACCTTCATTCTCAGGAAGTTCTTGCCCAGAGCTCATCCCATCTCTTCTATAGTGTCAGGTGTGTTAGTGTATTTGTTTCTGAATTTTGGCATGATGTTGAGTTGTATACTCAAGCAGTTAAGTGTCTGGGGCAGTTCTGCGGTGTGCTCTGGGGTATTGGGCCAGCTTCTAGGGGACAAATGCAATCAGCCACATCATCCTGGATCTTGTTTTCAAGAAAATCCTGCCTTTGGGGGCAGAGAAGGTGGGCAGACAGGTAGACAACTGACCAGCAAGGCAGAATGCCACTGGGCCCTGATGAGCAGAGTGCCAGCAGGTTAGACCTCTCTCTAGAGAGGCCTATGAGTTTAGTGCCTTGGAGGAGCAGGGTTTGGGCAAGCAGGGATGAGAGAGGAAATTCCAGGCTAAGGGAGCAGCGGGAGCAGCTGGAACAAGGCACGGATGTAGGAAGATGCCTTTTGTACTGGGAGTGGTGAGTAGCCTACTGTGGTTGAACTGCCAGATGCCACCTGAGAGCCAGGGTAGGGAGAGAAAAAGAGGAAGTGGCGTGGAGGGTCCCATCTCTGAAACACAGGAACCTGGCAGGGTTAAGGCAGTGGTTCTCAATCTTCCTAATGCTGTGACCCTTTAATACAGTTCCTCATGTTGTGGTGACCCCCAACCATAAAATTATTTTCGTTGCTACTTCATAACTGTAATTTTGCTTTTGGTAACCCCTGTGAAAGGGTTGTTTGACTCCCCAAAGGGGTCACGACCCACAGGTTGAGAACTGCTGAGTTAGGGGAAGGAGTAGGAGTGAGAAACTGATAGGCTGGTGTCCCCAGCTCTCCCTGCCCAGTGTACCTGGGACCAGCACAGTGTCTGAAACTGTCATGCCCCTGCTATGACTGTTTTTGCTTTCTTGCTGAGCAGTGATCATCACTGGCATGCCATGCATTCACTTATCAGCCCCTGCCACCACCATTTACACTCATGTGAACCCAAGAGTCAGCCCCGCCTGGAAAGGGGTTTGTGTCCATTTGTTCACTGCCTGGAATAGTCCCTGGCAGAGAGCAGGCACATCTTTGTTGGGTGAATGAATGCTTTTCTTCTCTCTCCCTTTTTTTAGCATAAGTTTGCTGAAAAAACGAATGAATGTTTTTTATAGGCTCCTGCCTAAGACCCAGGCAGAGGCTACCTTGAGCAGGATATGCTTCCCTCTTGAGGAGTTTAGAGCTTAGCAAACATGTCACAGTCAACAGAGGAACTTCTAGGATTTTCTACATGTTTTCTTATATGAAATTTTAAGGCTGCAGAAAAGTTTTAAGAAGAAATAAAACATAAATACAATTGCTATGATCACACTGCTCAGAGAGGAACCTCTGTTAGCATTTTGGAAGGTTTCTAAAAACACAAAATTGAAATTATGTTAACTCTACCATTTTAAAACCTGCTTTTTCCCTGGGGCATTATGTATTCTTAGAGAATAGTATTAATCCCTGAAAGCTGTTCTGTTGCCTGGGGTTGGATAATGCAGTTATCTATCCCTCTGGTAGCGTGAGGGTACTGGGCCACAAGTGTGGTGGCACATGGGAGGAATCTCAGGAAAGGTTTTGAACATGGCACCTGAGCTGAGTCCTGAACCAGATATGAAAGGGGCAGAGATAGGACAGGGCAGGCTGTAAATGAGCCAGACCTACAGGAGACACAGCAAAGGGCGGGGACCTCTAGCAACTGGTGCTACTGGAGCTTAAAGTTCAAGGCAAGGGGCAAGGAGTGGCAGGAAATAGGGTAGAAGCACAGGCAGGCAATAGTGGCCTCCTATGCCTGGTTAAGGACTTAGACTTTGCCCTGCAGCCAGCAGGGAGCCCTGAGGTGTGAATCATGTGGTAAACATGACCAATCTCACATTCTGTGGGACTGAACTCCGCAGCCACCCTCACTTTCTTTTGGAGGGGAATAGGGCTGTACCTGTCTTTGCCTGTCCATTTTCTAGCCCATCTGGCTATCACCTCTCTCATCTGGAATTGATTCTGACATCTGCAAATTTCACAATGGAAAATTCTAGCCCCAAATCCAGAGGCCATGTTGATTCCAAACCCAGAGCTTTCTAACTGGGAGGGAAGAAAAGGGTGGGAGCCTTTACTTAAGGGCTATAGAATACACAGGGCTCGGGATGGGGACCCCCAAAAGGTGGGTCCCAACAGATGTTACTGCCCAACATCTTACTTGCCTCCGAGTGCAAGTTGAAACTGTTTGCAACTATTTTCATAGTTGTGAGATCTGGGTTATTGGTATTCTATTATTGTTTTGTTGTTGTTGTTTTTAGAGATAGAGTCTCAGGTTGTCGCCCTCAGTAAAGTGCTGTGGTGTCACAGCTCACAGCAACCTCCAACTCCTGGGCTTAGGCGATTCTCTTGCCTCAGCCTCCTGAGGAGCTGGGACTACAGGCGCCCGCCACAGCGCCCAGTTATTTGTTTGTTGCAGTTTAGCCTGGCCAAGTTCAAACCTGCCACCCTCGGTGTATGGGGCCTGTGCTCTACTCACTGAGCCACAGGTGCCGCCCGGTATTCTATTATTGTTAATAAATATCCATCCAGGGCACTAAATACTTTAAAAAACATTTTCGAAAACATTTCCTTATTATCTGTCTCTCTCTCTCTCTTTTAAATCTCTTTTTGAGACAGAATTTCAGTCTGTTGCCCTGGGTAGAGTGCCATGGCGTCATAGCTCATAACAACCTCTAATTCTTTTTTTTTTCTTGGCCGGGGCTGGGTTTGAACCCACCACCTCCGGGATATGGGGCTGGCGCCCTACTCCTTTGAGCCACAGGCGCCGGCCACAACCTCCAATTCTTGAGCTCAAGCAATTCTCTTGACTCAGTTTTCTCTATTTTTAGTAGAGACGGAGTCTTGCTTTTTGCTCAGGCTAGTCTGGAACTTGAGCTCAAGCTATCCACCCACCTCGGACTCCCAGAGTGGTAGGATTACAGGCGTGAGCCACCACGTTCTCTCTTCACTACAATTTCTGTAATGGGCATAGCAGACATTTTATAGCCGGGGAAACTGAGGCAGGAAGGCAGTGTGACTTTTTGAAAGTCGCCAAGTGGCAAGTAGTGAGTCGGGACTGTGTGACCCCACGGGTCCTCTGAAAGTCCAGTATCCTTCCTCCTCCCATAGGTGGATGAACCTGCCGAGCCCGTGTACGCAAACATAGAGAGGCAGCCTCGGGCCACTTCGCCGGACACGGCCAAGACCCCCCATCCCAGCCCGGTGTGGGAGACACACACGGATGCTGGCACCGGGCGCCTCTACTACTACAACCCAGACACAGGCGTGACAACCTGGGAGTCGCCCTTCGAGGCTGCAGAGAGTGCCGCGAGCCCGGCCACCTCCCCGGCCTCAGTGGGCAGCCGCGAGAGCCTAGACGCCGACTGGGGCCAGTACTGGGATGAGGAGAGCCGCAGGGTGTTCTTCTACAACCCCCTGACGGGAGAGAGGGCTTGGGAGGACGAGCTTGAGGACGAGCTGGAGATGCAACCCAGCCTGAGCCCTGGCAGCCCCAGGGACCAGAGGGTGAGAGGCGGGACGACCTGTGAAAACCCCTCGGGCCCGCCTCCTGCTCCACCTAGACCCCACCAGGGATGGGAGGGGCGAGGCCATCTCTGAGATCCCTCTGACCCCGCCTCCTGTTTCCCAGAGCCCGGGGTCCAGATGTGGGGGCAGGGCCTGGCTGGGCGGGGTTACATCTGAGAGTCCCCTGGCCCCGCCTCCTGCTTCCCAGAGACCTGAGGTTGTGGGGCGGGGCTATCCCCGAGAGCCTCTGACCCCACCTCCTTCTCACAGCCCCAGGGGACAGAGGATGGGGTGGGCCAAGGTGGGCCAATGTAGATGGGGCTATCTCTGAGATCTGGCTACGCCTCCTGCTCCACTTAGCCCCAAAGACCCAAGGGAACGGGGGTGGGTCTGGTCCAAAAAGAGGGGGCCAAGAGGCAGCGCTGGCTCTCAGAGCCTCTGACTCCACTTCTGATCCTTGCAGCCCCCCACCCCCGAGACGGACTACCCCGAGTTGCTGACAAGCTACCCAGAGGAAGATTATTCCCCCGTGGGCTCCCTCGGTGAGCCCGGCCCCACCTCACCCCCCTTGACCACACCCCCCGGCTGGTCTTGTCACATCAGCCAGGACAAGCAGACGCTTTATACCAACCACTTCACCCAAGAGCAGGTAGGGGCAGTGGGCAGATGGATCCAGACAGCCACGGGTTTGCACCCCTCAACTTTCTTTCTTTCTTTTTTTTTTTTTTTTTTCCGGTTTCAGCTATCATTGTTTGGCGGGCCAGGGCTGGATTCCAACCCGCCAGCTCAAGTGTATGTGTCTGGCACCTTAGCTGTTTGAGCCACAAGTGCTGAGCCATCTTTCTTTACAAGTAGTTCCCCTTAGTATTCTAAACTGCAGCTCCCACGAGGACCCTAAGCCAGCCCAAGACATGGAGTCACCTTGCATCTACCCCTCAAAGCTCCCTGGTGCTGTCCTGGACCCTGCTTGGAGGAAACCTTTTCCTCTCCTCTTACGAGGTGGGCAGGGGGCCCTGATCACTCCTCTCCCCACAGTGGGTGAAGTTGGAGGACCAGCACGGGAAGCCTTATTTCTACAACCCAGAGGACTCTTCTGTTCGGTGGGAGCTGCCCCAGGTAAACAACTAGGGAAAGGAGAATGCTAGAGAGAGAGGAAGAGACTGTATATGACAGCATCTCTTTCTCTCTAGGTCCCTGTCCCTGCCCCTCGAAGCATCCAGAAATCCAGCCAAGATAGTGACACCCCAGCACAGGCCAGCCCCCCAGAGGAAAAGGTAACAGGGATGGCATGAAGGCCCTGGCAGGACTGCCACAGAAGAAATGGGTTTCTGGAGATCCTGGGGGCAAGGACTGGGTGGGACATATCTGTCTCCTCTACAGGTCCCAGCACTACCTCCCAGGGGTGAGTGAGGTTTGCAATTGGGAGAAAATCTCTCCTGTAATGGCTGCTGTGGGCTTCCCAGGAGGCTGAGCTGGTGACGAAAGTTTGATGAAGACCTAGGCTCACGGGGAGTTGCAGCTGGGGGAAGACTAGCTCCTGCCTCCCCCTCACTGCCCCCATGGTTCACCCTCAGAACTATCCCCTCTTTCCCCCTCTGTCTCTTAGATCAAGACCCTGGACAAGGCAGGGGTGCTCCATCGCACCAGGACAGTGGACAAGGGAAAGCGGCTCCGGTAAGGACCCATCTGCACTTAGACCAGGTCAGGGTGGGCTTTAAAGATGACGTTCTCTTCTCTTGTGCCAAGACTCTCACTAATCTTTCATAGTGACTTCTTGAGAGGTCCTGTGAGGAAACAGAGGCACTGAGAGATTAAAGTGATTTGCCTGAAGGCACTTGGTCACCAAGTGTTAGATTTGGGAGTCCACCCCTCAGAGTTGGGTGCCCCAGACTGTGTTCCTACCCTAAGCTCTGTGCCCTATTCCTGAGAGTCACAGGGGGGCCTCAGCCTAGGACAAAATCTAAGACCCTCCCAACTCTGCTTCCCACACCCATATAGGAAGAAGCACTGGAGTGCCTCGTGGACAGTGTTGGAGGGAGGTGTGCTGACATTCTTCAAGGACTCAAAGACCTCCGCTTCAGGTGGCCTGGTGAGGCCCAGGCCCCCAGGGCAGGGACTACCCTGTCTGTTCTTGTCTGCTCTGGCTTAGAAAAGACCAACCCGAGACAGGTCCATGAGTGCCAAAGGAGTTGGGGTTTGGCAAGGAGCAGGTGATGACAGCAGATTCATCCCAGGACAAGCAGTTGCAGCCACCTTGGGGATGGAGAGCAGTCTCTGAGGGTGGATAGCTCCAGGCTGGAGGATAGGAAGGATGGGAAGGAAGGGCTAAACACTCCTGCTTACAGGATGGGGGCTCTGCTCCTTCCTTCCTCTCCCGAGTGGCAGACAGCAAAGGACAAGCCAGACAGCAGGAACTCTGGGTTCTAGGAACCCTTGGGATTCTTTCACCCAGAGCTCTTGCCTGGCCACACCAGTGACTCCACTGTGTCCCTAGAGCCAGGGTGTTGTAGCAGGCCCATCCGAACTGAGGGCTTCTTGTGACCCTGCCCCCAACCCTCCCTGTCTCACAGAAGCAGCCTTCCAAGCTCTCCACCCCTGAGTACACAGTAGAGCTGAAGGGGGCCTCTCTGTCCTGGGCCCCCAAAGACAAATCCAGCAAGAAGAATGTGCTGGAGGTGAGTGGTGGGATTGGGGGAAGGAGGGGAGGGGCTTCCTAATGTCCAGGGCCCCTCAGTCAAGCCCCAAAAAGGAGGACCTGGGAATAATTGGAGCTAGAAATCTCAGAGCTCAAGGCCAAAGCTGGTCCCATCTCAGGGAACTGCCCAGGCTTTCTGGCATCGTGGGTCTTGCAGTTCCCTCTCCAGAAGCGGAGTTAACAGTCCTTTCCCTGGAGGATGGTGAGAAGTAGAGGTCTCTGGGAGATGGACTCTGTCCTGCCTAGAATGTCAACCCTCATCCCAGCCTGAAACAGGGACCTCCCAGTCCCTGGCTGCTTTCTCTGACAGTCTGGGCTGGGAAACCTGCTCTTTCTCCCCAGGTCCCTGCCCCTGCCCCTGACCCAAAGCCCAGATTCTGACTGGACTGGGTCCCCAGTGGATAAGCCAGAGCAGTGGACACACCTCTCAGCCTCCCCGGCAGGAAGGGGAAAGGGAAAGAAGACCCAAGCAAGGGTCCTCTCAGGGAAAATGCAGCAGACAGTTGAGCCATGAAGATCCGTACTCTATCACCACTAGGCATGTTCCCATGTTTTCTGAGCCTCAGTTTGGTCATCTGTGACACAGAGAAGAGATCACTCCCTGCTTTAAGTGAGGCAGAAGCCCTGGGTCTGCAGGAGGCCCTGGCTCCCTTAGGCTCTAAGTTACTGGGGGTAGAGACAGATCTCCTTCATCTCTGTACACACCCCTCTCAGGGTCAACCCTCAGGGAAGACCCAGGGAACCAGAGATGACCTAGTGACTTGTATCCCTCTAGCTACGGAGCCGAGATGGCTCAGAGTACCTGATTCAGCACGACTCAGAGGCCATCATCAGCACCTGGCACAAGGCCATTGCCCAGGGCATCCAGGAGCTGGTAAGCAGAGCCTGGGGCCTCGAGAGCCAATGGGGAGTGGTGGCCAGCTATTGTGCAGGGCATCTGTGCCCACTATGGCACATAGGGAACTAGCTCTGTGGCACCAGTGGGTAAATGTCACTCCCTGCATGGCTGGGATGGCAGGATAAACTGCTAAAGAAATTGCCTTCAGTGAGTCTGTAAATCCAGCCCTGGGGTGGCCCAGGTAAGGGTAGGGGCATATTCAAGAGAGGTGGGAGGAAAAGTTAATATTATGGGGACCAACTTCAAGCTGGAATGGGCAGGCTGAAACTAGAAGGTAAAGTTTAAAAATATTGATTTCAGGGGCAGCGCCTGTGGCTTAGCGTGAAGGGTGCTGGCCCCATATACCAAAGGTGGCGGGTTCAAACCCAGCCTCGTCCGAACTGCAAAAACAGAAAAATAGCTGGGCATTGTGGCGGACGTTGTGGTGAGCACCTGTAGTCCCAGCTACCCAGGAGGCTGAGGCAAGAGAATCGCCTAAGCCCAGGAGTTGGAGGTTGCTGTGAGCTGTATGATGCCATGGCACTCTACCGAGGGCGATAAAATGACACTGTCTCTACAGCAAAAAAAAAAAAAAAAAATATATATATATATATATAGAGAGAGAGAGAGAGAGAGAGAGAGAGATTTCAGGAGTCTGCCATTTCTTAGTTTCAAAATATCAATAGCGTAAGTAGAGACAGGGCAGGGCCCTTCTGGCAACTAGTGAACTGGAAACGACCTGGAGCTTTTTAACCCTTAATTCCTTATGAAGCAACATTGGGTGCAGTTTTGTGTGTGTGTGTGTGTGTTTTGTTTTTGAGACAGAGTCTCACTATATCGCCCTGGGTAGAGCGCTGTAGCATCACAGCTCACAGCAACCCATTCTCTTGCCTCAGCCTCCCAAGTAGCTGGGACTACAGGCGCTCACCACAACGTCCAGCTATTTTTATTGTTGTTGTCATTGCTGTTTAGCGGGCCCAAGCTGGGGTCAGACCCGCCACTCTGAAACTGTGATTCCAGTCCGCAGATTTGCCCCTGGAGGAGGAGAATGAGACGGGCAGCGTGGACTTCGGGTCCAGTGAGCGCCTGGGAAGCTGGCACGAGAAAGAGGATGACGTGCGACTGAGTACAGGTAGCACCTGGTGGGGAGGAGGAGGGAGAACAGGGGAATCATCCGGGAGACCTCTCTGGGGAGGTGATGACTGCCCTCTGGGGCCTGCTGGCCAACAACTAGAAACCAACAACTGATTCACACAGTCCCACTTTCTCCTGCTGCAGGAGCACCCGCCCTGGGTCCCGGGGGCCTGGAAAGCGACCTGAGCAAGGTCCGGCACAAGCTCCGCAAGTTCCTCCAGAGGCGGCCCACGCTGCAGTCGCTGCGGGAGAAGGGCTATATCAAAGGTACGGGGGCACGGTACCGGGGCACGTGGCGCGGGTGGCCTGGGCGGCGCAGGGCAGGTACTGAAGAGCCGCTCCCCCAGACCAGGTGTTCGGCTGCGCGCTGGCCGCGCTGTGCGAGCGCGAGCGGAGCCGGGTCCCGCGCTTTGTGCAGCAGTGCATCCGCACGGTCGAGGCCCGCGGTAGGTGGGGCAGCGTGCTGGGCGGGGCACTCGGGCGCCCAAGAGCCTCCTGCCAGGACCGCACGGTGGACACCCCTGGGTGGGTGCTGGGTTGAGTGGGAAAGAACGGAAGGCCCTGGGTAGGAATCATAGTAGGAGCGTCAGCCTCACCCCACCCCACCCAACCCAACCCGGTGCCAGCACCTCTCTCTGCCCCAGGGCTGGACATAGACGGGCTGTACCGCATCAGTGGAAACCTGGCCACCATCCAGAAGCTGCGCTACAAAGTGGACCACGGTGAGGCCTGTCCCCTATCCCTGCCCCGGGGCCTCAGGGCGCGAAGGGGCACTGACCTCCTCCCTTCCTCTGGCTGCAGATGAACGCCTCGATCTGGACGATGGGCGCTGGGAGGACGTGCATGTCATCACCGGCGCTCTGAAGCTCTTCTTTCGGGAGCTGCCCGAGCCCCTCTTCCCCTTCTCTCACTTCCGCCAGTTCATCGCGGCCATCAGTGAGCACCTATGGGAGATGGGACGGATAGGGCAGGGGTGAGGCTGTCCTGCCTTGGGCTACCCGCTCGGCTGGCCTGGAGCCCTCTCCCCTCACTCAGCCCACCCTCCGTCTCTTTCCTCCCGGTCCAACGCCCTCCTTCTGACCCTTCCCTTGCCCAGAGTTGCAGGACCAGGCCCAGCGCAGCCGCTGTGTACGGGACCTGGTGCGCTCGCTGCCCGCCCCCAACCACGACACCCTGCAGCTGCTCTTCCAGCACCTGTGCCGGTGAGCAGGGCAAACGGGCGGGAATGGGGAGGCGGGTCCTTGCAGGACTCCCCACATTTCCCTCCAGCTCTGGGGCTTGATTCCACTCACCCTGCCGCAGGGTGATCGAGCACGGCGAGCAGAACCGCATGTCAGTGCAGAGTGTGGCCATCGTGTTCGGACCCACATTGCTCCGGCCAGAGGTAGAAGAAACCAGCATGCCCATGACCATGGTGTTCCAGAACCAGGTGGTGGAGCTCATTCTGCAGCAGTGCTCAGATATCTTCCCGCCGCACTGACTGCAGACCGGGACTGGGGAGGGACTGGAGGTCACCCAGCTGGACTTTCTGAGACCCTCCACCTCCTACCAGTGTGCAGGCAGGTGTGACTTCTGTACCCCCTCAGTTCTGAGGGTATGGTGACCCTTGGTGGGGAGTTCACAAAATGTGATTTTTTTTTTTCTTTTTTCCTGGGCATGTCCTATTTGGAGGTTAATTGGGTTGTTTTCTATCACAGCAGGGTCTACCATGCTTGTGGGAGAGTATGTATTGGGGGAGTTTTCTGGGAAGGACTATGCTAGTTTCTTCAGGCCTTCACCTCAACAAGGCCTCCACTGAGACCCGTGGTCGCCAGCCCTGTGGCAGTCATGAAGCAGCTATGACAACTTCCCTGCTGTAGAAGCATGACTAACCAGGCCTCCAGCCTGGGCAGCTGAACCCACCTTCCTTAGGCCTCAGGGATGCTTCCTGCTGACCCTCTGGCAGGCTGGCCATGGACCAGTTTCCTGTTCAGGTTGGGTGCCTCTGCCCTCCCTGACTCACCTGTGTTCTGTGCAAGGGTTCTTTATGTTAGCTAAATGTATACCCTGAACCTCCACTTGAAGTGCACATTTCCACACACCATCCCATTTTACAGATGAGGAGACTGAGGCTTGCAGAGGCAAAGTGACCTGTTTGATCACTTTGGACCACGTCATTCATTGGACCTATTCACCAAAGTGAATAGAAGGTCCAATGAATGATCTGACTCCCCAGAAAAGTCTCCTCTCATCTTAGAGCACAGCCTGAGGTCAGGGGGATCAAACCTTTCGTCTATCCACCCTTACCCTCCTCCAACAGCATGGGGCTGTGAGCTAAGCATACAGACTAAGCTGTGTATGTTTGTCTAGGCTGGGGTAGGTCTCTAAAGGGAAAGAGGGAACTTGCCCCAGCCGTTCTCTCCTGGGAGGAGGGGAAAACACTGTAGGAGCCCCCAACCTCTCTTGGCACTCTGTCTGCCAAATGTGCCCACCTTGCCATAAAGAACTGGGAGAGGCTACAGGGTAGGAGGCAGGAGGATGAAGCCACAAGACAGGAAGTGTGAACCCTGCATTCAGCTGCCCCTCCCCTCCTCAGACACAAGCCACCTCACCGGCTGGATCTCAGCCTCCAGCCCCACCTACCTGTTCATTTATTCAAAAATGACAGCTAATATTTATTGGACATTTGTACCATGCCAGGCATTTTACTTGGATTATCTCATTTGTTTGTCACAGCCAATATTTATTGTCTGCTTTTCTGTGCCAGACACTGTGCCCTGGGGTGAGGGACAGTACATCTGCCTGCCATGGTGGAACGTATGGCAGGTGAGGTTGACCCGTGCCCACCCCCAGTGCCAGCAGGGCCAGGGCAAGAGGACATGGAGATCTCATACCAAATGTACAGACATTTAAAAGCTATAAATCAAGCTAACAAATGTTAAATAAAGTATGTTCTATTCTCCTACTTTGACAGATATGCTTACATAATGACCTAAAAGGCCAGGTTCTAATTTAAACTTCTTTGACTTCTAAGTTCCCTGCCCGGATGGTTGGCATGAGAAGAGCTGACCTGGCCCTCAGCCTGCCCCCTCATCTTCCCACCCTCAAAGCCATCTTGCCCCAAGGAGAGGTTCACATGCTCACATGTGGACACTCTATTCCATGTACGCAAACCGTTCATACCTCCTGCCACCAGCTGCCACTTGGCCACCCCACTGGTGACACAGTCGACTCTTGAGGGAATGGGCCTGGGTCTATTTGGGCAGAACATTGTGGGGTGCCCCATACTGGGAGCATAGTCTAAAAGGGAGGGTCTCGCCTTTGAGAGGGCTCCACAGATTCCTCATCCTGGGAGCCATAGACAGAGAAGGTCCCGTGGCAGGGACCCCTGTCAATCGGGTCTAAGGGTAGAACTGGACAAACTTTAACCAACCAATTATTTGCTTAATTGCTGTACAAGAGCTAACAGTGCAGGGTGCTCTGAGGTGTGTCATGGGGGGACTCTTGCCCAGGGATCCAAGATGCCTCTGCAGAAGCCAGATTTGAGTGAAGTGGTAAAGAATGAAGAGGAGTCAACCAGGCGAGGAGATCAGAGCTGGGTGCCTAGTCAGAGGGAATAGCATGTGCAAGGCTCTGGGGTAGGAAAGCGTGTGGGGAGAACAAGGTCTGAGAGAAGACCATCATAACTGGAGCCCAGCAAGCCAGTGGGCATGGGCACCAGGTGAAGCTAGAGAGCTGGCAGGGGACGGAGCATGTAGGATAGGGCCTATGGCTGAGAACTTTGGGTTACCAGGACAAGGAGGTGGAGGATCCTTGGGTTGAATGTTTTGTTTTTTGAGAGTCTCACTCATTCACCCCGGGGTTGAGTGCCATGGCGTCATAGCTCACAGCAACCTCAAACTCTTGGGCTCAAGCAATTCTCTGGCCTCAGCCTCCCGAGTAGCTGGGACAGCAGGCACCTGCCACAATGCCTGGCTGTTTTTAGAGACAGGGTCTTGCTGTGACAGGGTCAGGCTGGTCCTGTGAGCTCAGGCAATCCACCTGCCTCAGCCTCCCAGAGTGCTAGGATTACAGGCATGAGCCACCACACTCAGCCTGAGAGTTCTTTTTTTTTCTTTTTCAGGTTAAATGTGAGGGTACAAATGACTGGGTTGCAATATTTTCGTATGTTAGGTAGAGTCCCTCTTGTAGTTGTGTCCTGCGCCTAAAAGGTGTACCAATACACTTACATTGTGTCCAGAGTGCAGCGCTCTTGGGAAGTGTCTGCTCCCCACCCCTACCCCTGGCTTCTGACTCTGCCAAGGCCTCATAGGTAAATAATGTAGCAGCAGGCAGAGAAGTCCTAGAATTGTCACATTTTATCACAAGGAGGAGCTTCAAAAATCACCCACTGCCAATGAGAAACTGTCATAATTTACCTGAGTTCATTGGCAGGTTGCTGGCAGCATCTGGCCCAGAGCTTCGTGTGCAGTCTGAAGACCTACTGTGCACCCCACCAAGATGTGAGGCATAGTAGATGTCCTTGACACTGAGCACAGCACGTGGTGAACACTGCAGGTCCACATCTAAGATGTTCTGAATGAATTGGACTCTGTTCAGAGACACAAAGGCGTGTAGAAACAGTATCAGCTCTTTTGAGTCCTTGCCTGGTTGGGGGAGGGAAATAAAAAGGAGTGAAAGTGGCACAGCTGATAAGGGCTAGCAGGGACCTCTCCACAAGCCAGCAACTCCCAGCAGATGGCCCTCAATCCTCCTGCAGTCTGGAGTCTGTCCCTGAAGCTACTTTTGAAAAGGCTGAGGTGGTGGCTAAGTCTGGTGGACACATGAACTGCCTGTTGTCCTCCTTGGGACACCTGGTTCCTTTGCCCAGAGCAACATAGGTCGTCCCCATCACTCCACTTCTCCTTTCCTCGGCTCCCCCTCTTCTGCCCACCCTATAAATGTGATGCCCTCCACTCAATTGTGCCCTCCTTGAGGAGGACTGCTGGGGACTCAGCCACCAAGCCTGCTCATGTGCCACCTAAATCTCTGTCATAAGCCCAGACCTTTCTCTTCCAAGTCCCACATGCAAAGTCCACCTGCTTGCAGGATACCTCCACATGGATGGCTCCCAGAAAGTCCAAGTGCAGCCTGACTGCAACAAAATCCCCAACCCAGCTTTTTTCCCTATTTCTGAGCATGGCACCTCCAGTCCCCAAGACCTTATCTTCTACCTTCTAAATACTTCCTAGCTCTGACTCCTCCATCCTCTGTTGATCTCTGTCCTCTGGGTGAGCACAGCAGCCTCTAAAAGTGCTCCTCTCTGGCTCGGTGTCTGTAGCTCAGCGGTTAGGGCACCAGCCACATGCACCGGGGCTGGCAGGTTCGAACTCAGCCCAGGCCTGCCAAACAACAATGAAACTACAACAACAACAAAAAATAGCTGGGTATTGTGGTAGGCACATGTAATCCCAGCTACTTGGGAGGCTGAGGTGAGAGAATAGCTTAAGCCCAAGAGTTTGAGATTGCTATGAGCTGTAACGCCATCGTACTCTACCAAGGGTGACAAAGTAAGACTCTGTCTCAAAAAAAAAAAAAAAATGGATTGGCATTTATAGCACAATGGTTACTGCGCCAGCCACATACACCAAGGGTGATGGGTTTGCATCCGGCCCAGGCCAGCTAAACAACAATGACAACTGCAACAAAAAATAGCCAGGTATTGTGCGGGCGCCTATAGTCCCAGCTACTTGGGAGGCTTAAGCAAGAGAACCGCTTAAGCCCAAGAGTCTTAAGTTGCTGCGAACTGCACTCTACTAAAGGCAATATAGTGAGACTCTGTCTCAAAAATAAATAAATAAATAAATAGGGCAGTGCCTGTGGCTCAGTGAGTAGGCCTCTGGCCCCATATACCAAGGGTGGCAGGTTCGAACCCAGCACCCGCCAAACTGCAGCGAAAAAATAGCCAGATGTTGTGGCGGGTGCCTGAGTCCCAGCTACTCTGGAGGCTGAGGCGAGAGGATTCCCTAAGCCCAAGACCTGAGATTGCTGTGAGCTGTGATGCCACAGCACTCTACCGAGGGCAACAAAGTGAGACTCTGTCTCTAACAATCAATCAATAATAACAAAATAAAATAAAATAAAAGTGCTCCTTTCCCTATTTAATCCTCTGCCCAGCAACAGGCTAATCACACATGTCCCCAACCTCTGCTTACCAACTGTGCCTGGGTTTGTCACTCCCAGCACGCTTCAGGCTGCTTCTTACTCATTCCTCCTCCTCCTTGAAGCCTCAGATCTCCCTGCATGCAGCTCTCTCATCACACTGAGCTCACTGGACATAGCTGAGATTCCATCTACTGCTCCCCACTAGGAGAATGTTTGCAAGGCTCATCCACTTTGCAGCTGGTACCATTACCCCGTTCTTTTTGTTGCCAAATAACATTCCATCAGTTGGATATATATCACATTTTGTTTAACTACTCATCAAATAATGGACCTTTGAGTTGTTTCCACTATTTGGCTATTATCAATAATGCTGCTTTGAACTTTTGTACACATGTGTTTATGTGGATGTGTTGTCTTAGCTTGGACTGCCGTAACAAAATGCCATAGACTGAGTAGCTTAAACAATGAAGATTTCTTTCTCACGGTTCTGGAGGCTGGAGTTCAAGATCGAGTTGCTAGCATGGTCAGGTTCTGATGAGGACCCTCTTCCTGGTTTGCAGATGGCAGCCTTCTGGCCACGTCCTCACATGGTAGAGAGAGATGGAGCTGCAGTCTCTTCCTTTTCTTACAAGGACACTAATCTTGAACCTGTGCGCTCAGGCAATCCACCCACCTCGGCCTCCCAGAGAGCTGAGATTGCAAGTGTCAGCCACCACGCCTGGCCTAAGGACACTAATCTCATTGTTACGGTCTCATCTAAACTGTAGGTCTCACCTCCAAATACCATCTCATTGGGGATTAGGGCTTCAACATAAAAAGTTGGGAAGGGGAGCACACAAAAATTCAGTCCACAACTCATGTTTCAGTTCTTTTGGCTACACACCTAGGAGTGAAATTACTCAGTCATAAGGTAACTGGAACTTTAACCTTTTCCTCAAACCCCTGGCCCTCCTTACCTTCCTACTCTCGCAACAGATGGCCTGCCTCCACCTCCCAGAAAAGATGGAAACATTTATCCACCTGTCAAGCTCTGATCTCCCTCCCCACATCCTCCCTGGGCTCCTTTCCCCTGCAACCTGAGAGCAGAAATTTCCCCAGTCTCCATTTGTGGGGAAATATTCATGATCACAGGTGACTCTT
Source organism: Arctocebus calabarensis (assembly GCA_963573935.1). Taxonomy (NCBI): domain Eukaryota; kingdom Metazoa; phylum Chordata; class Mammalia; order Primates; family Lorisidae; genus Arctocebus; species Arctocebus calabarensis. The sequence continues at coordinate 61,710 of CAUYON010093148.1, forward strand.
CTCTCTTACTCATGAACTGCTGTATTGGGTCAGTGAGGAAACGGGGATCAGTGAGCAGAAAACTTACTGGGCTGCTCTCAGAACTGACACCTGTGTGGGTGGAGGCAGCAGGACAGGGATGGCGGTCAGTTGAGCTGTGACACAGGCCCCTGTAAGGCCTCAGCCACCCCGCAGGAAGCTCTGGAGCTGGGACAGCCTCAGTGTCATGCCACACTGCAGCCAGTGTGGGCCAGTCCACTGCTTTGCAGGGCTGGGGGAGGGAGGGCATGGATGTGGGTCACATGCATGGCTACACTCTTTAGCCCAGGCCACATTAAGGGGAGAGGATCAGATGAGAGCTGCTGGCCACTGAGCCCCATGCAGCTTTGTGTTCAGAAGGGAATCTGGTGGTGCCATGGCAACTGCTTTGACTTCCAACAGGCCCCTTCTCCTCACTGTATGAGCCTGTTCAAACCTCTCTGTGAAAAACTCTCCCTCAACCCCACATCTCTGCAGCTACCTGTGCTCCTTCTTCTCCTCCTGCTCCTACTCCTTCCAATCAAACTTCTTAAAAGAATCCTGCACACTCATTGTCCCCACAAGCGGTTCCTGTTCACTCCTTAACCCCCAGGCACCAACAGACCACTGAGATTCCACATCATGGCCTCTGGGTACTTTCTGGTTTTCATTTTCATCATCCTTGGAGGTATCCAGTCCTCCACTGGCTGTCATCACCTTGAGAACACTCCTGTCCTCTTGGCTTGCACGATGCCACATCCTCCTCATTTCCTCGTTCCTCCAGCCAAGCAGCTCATTCTGTGTTGTGGAGCCAGGAAAGGTAGAACCCTTGGGGCCAGCCTCCGATCCTTGGCCTCCTCCCCTCCCCAGTGACCTCATCTATGCCCTTAGCATCGGTGACTAGCTGGCCGGGCCTGACCGCCCCTTGAACCCCCAACCTCAGCATCCCCTTGACAACCTGATATCTGCTCTGAGACAGTCCTCAGCCTCAGACTCCTCCCGCTACCTTGTCCTCCTCCAGGGTTGTACCTGTCCCAGGAAAAGGTTTCATTCTCCCCTCACCTGGGAACATGGCCTACTCCCTCCATCTCCATCTCTCTGTCCACCTCTGTACCCGATATGTATCCAATTCCTGTCATTCTTCTTCCCCGCTCCCCTTGTCTCCATCCAGGGCCCCTCCCCAGTCTCAGAGACAACATTTCCCCCATCTAGACACAGCAGTAGCTCCCAGCTTCCCTTCCTATGACCTCATTGCCCCGACTTCATCCAGCCTCATTTAAAATACAAACCTGATTATATTATTGCCTTGCTTAAAACCATTCCACTCACTTAAGGAAAAGACCCCAAAGTTTAGCATAACCTTCCCACCACCCCACCCCAGCCTCTTATAAATCAGTGTGACTTAGTGCCTGGGAGCACGGGCTCTGGAGTCAGGCCACCTGGACTCAAATCTGAACTCCACAATGCTAGACGATCCTGGATGATTGACTCATTCTTTTGTGCTTCAGTTTCTTCATCTGGAGAATGGGTGTGCAATAGCAGCACCAGCCTCAGGGTGGTTGTAAGACGACAGGAGATAATACTTGCGAGGTTCTGAGAAGAGAGTCTGTTCAGAGTAAACATTCTGTGAACACTGGAGGGCCTCATGCCTTCCTTGCTTTCTTAGTTTCTGCACTGCAGATAACACTGGCCTCCCTTGGATTTCTCAATGTTTCATCCTCCCTCCTACCTCAGGACCTTTGCACATGCTGTGCCCTCTTTGCAGTTCTCTTTCCCTTTGCTTAGTCATCTTTTATTTTTGTGCTCAGCTAACCAATCCTCAGGCACTTCTTCCAAATGCCCAGCTAAATCTGCTTTCTCTGTTACCAACACTAATGCACTGCCCTTATCTCGGTTTGTTGTTTTGCATTAATATATCATGATTATTGCTCACTGGCCAGCTATAAGCCGAGAAGGGTGGGGATGCTGTAGCGTGCAGTCCTTGGGATATAACAGGTGTTAGAGCCAATACGTAGGAAGGAAAACAACTCGAGTGAGAACCCTAGCTCTGCCATTTCCTATTGTATCATCTTGGACAAGTTGCTCACCTCCAGGTGCTTGTCTGTGAAGCCAGGACATTCAGGCCTACTTCAGAAACTTCTTCCGATTATAAAATGAAACACGTGCAGCATGCATGGCCCAGAAGCTGGGGCAGGAACACTTGTGAAGTCTTGCTGGTCTTCATTCCACAGACCCAAGGATAGCCCCAGGTCCTGGAATGAGATAGTCTCTGTCACAGAGACCAGATGCAGAAGGGTCACAGAGGGCCTTCGGGTGCAGCTAGATTGCCTCAAGGGCAGGACGGCACATTGAACCTGTGACCTTTTTGTTTCCAGAGCTCTAGAGCAGCATTTTTTCAAGACTTCACCTAGCAGTGCCATAGGGAGGGTACTTTGTCTGTTGGAACTGGAGCATCAGAACTGGAAGCGTCCCCCTCAGGCCAGGACAGGAGGGGACCTGTTGGGATTAACTTGAGAGGTCCTACCATGTGGAATTGGGGCTGAGTGAGGTCCAGCCTTTTGTGCTCACCAAGCATGGATGTTCTTCTTTGCTAAACAGCCCCAGAGAAGGACCTTGTATGCTAAGGGAGGTGGCAGATTTCCTTGCAGGGAGAAGAGGCAGGCTAGATCCTGCTGGGAGAATGGACATCATTCTCCATAGCCCAGTAGGCACCACTAAGTGATGACCAGTTGGACAATACAGGCAGGAATAATTTCTTCTTCCTTTTTTTTTTTTTTAGACAGAGTCTCACTATGTCGCCCACGGGAGTGCCATGGAGTCACAGTTCACATCAACCTCGAACTCGTGGGCTTAAGCCATTCTCTTGCCTCAGCCTCACAAGTAGCTGGGACTACAGGCACCTGCCACAACGGCTGGCTATTATTTTGTTGTTGCGGTTGTTGTTTAGCTGGCCCAGGCGGTGTTCGAGCCCGTCAGCTTTAGCATGACCTACCTCCCCCACACCTCCGAGCCCTTGAGGGGTTCAAACCCGGCGCTGTAACCACTGTACTACATGTGCCACGCCGATTTCTTCTTTTTTAAAACATTTTATTTTGAAAGAATTATTGACTCACAAAAAATTACATACATATACAGCAAGATGCAGTGTACCGGGCACCTAGCTCTCCCTGGTGGTGGCATCACACATAACCACACCACAATATCAAAACTGGGAAAGAGAAGGGCACTGCGGCTGACTAGACTAGTGGTCCCCAACCTTTCTGGCACTGGATACCAGTTTCATGGAAGACAAGTTTTCCATGGCCAGGGATGAAGGAGTGGCAGGTGGGGAGGATAGGATAGCGCTGCCCCTAGGATCTAGCTCTTGCTCAGGCTGGTCTCCACTCCTGAGCTCAAGTGATCCACCCTCCTGGGCCTCCCAGAGTGCTAGGATTACAGGCGTGAGCCATTGCGCCCGGCCTACATACACTTTTAAAGAGATTCTCCCACCAGCAGCTGGACGGAGGGAGGAGACCAATTAGGAAGCTGCGGGTGTTCAGTTAAATACCACAAGCAGCAATGCATCACGACCCACCGCCTCCAGGTGTTCAGGCCTCGCAGGTCCGAACTGAAGCAGAGATTGGGAGGCGCGAAGCAGAGCTGCCAGTAGGGGGCGCCAGAGGTCTTTTGCCCAACGGGTGATTACACAGCTAGAGCGCCAGGGCAAGTGAGAGGGAGCTTTGGATCGCTACGCATATTGGCCAAGAGAACCCTGAAGTCTTGTCCCTCTCTGGACCCCAAAACTCAGATTTCAGTCCAGCCCTGAGCTCCGAGGCTGTGGGATGAGGGTGTGTATTATACTCAAGGAAGAGGCGTCAAGGGGAGGCCTGGACCAAGAAGAGGAGGTGGGCTGGGGTCAGGCAGGTACAGGGAGGTCTTCATTGGTCCTGGGGCTGCTCTTCAAGGGTTGCTCGGAGCTCAGACCACAGGGCCCACTCTCTCGGTATCTCTGCCCATTCTCCCCATCCCTCATTTCTCTGCCCACTTCTCTCCCTAGACCCCTGCAAGACGCCTTCTCCGACGCCCCCACCCCCACTCAGGCCTCCTCACTGGTGAAGGGTGCAGGGTGGGCACATGCTGTGTGCTGGCACCTGCTAACTGCTGTGGGGCCGCAGAGGGACGCCCTGCCCTCCAGGGACCTTGGGATTCCGCTGCCCCTGGTCCTATCCGCCTGGCGGAACGTTGCTGAGCCGCAAGACCTTGGCCTCCAAAAGTCAGCACACTGTTCACATGGTCTTCACCCGTCGTCGGCTCCTCGTGGATCCCGGGGCAGGCTCCGTCCGTTCATATGCTGTGCCGACCCTCCCCAGGGCCTCCGCTGCCGGCTCTCGGCCTGCTCACACTGTTCCTCGTGGCCACTGCCCCATTCTCCATCTCCTGCGGCTCCTCCATGCAGCCCTCCCCGGGACCTATCCCCCTCATGTATGTTACGTTACTTCCTCAGAGAATCTCCCTCATGCCACCTTGCCTAACAATTTGTGATCCACAGACATGGCTACGTGAGAGACTTCTCATTCATCTCTTGTTGCCAGCCTGGCACACAGGCAGGACCAAGAGAAGTTTGATGGAATAAATGAATGAAGGTGTCTGTTGTCTGTCACGTCTTTGAAACTCTCCTTCCTAGAAACTCCATGGTGGTTTTCTTTGCTAGCACTCTTTCCCTTTAGGCCCCTGAGCGCTGACAAGCGCCCTCCCCTCTGTTCCGCTCACTCTGTTCCCACCCCAGGCAAGTTCGCCCACCCAGGCAGTCAACGGCCGGCCACGTTTGTGCTGCCAGGCCCCAAACCCCATCATACCTCCCACTGCTTCCCCTTTGTCCGCTGTCCATCCTTCCCATCGCTGTCTTCCCCACAAACATTAAGCTCCATCCAAGCAGAAATCTTGCCTGTCTGATGGACCAAAGTGTCCCGGCAACTATACATACTAGGAAAATATTTGTGAAATTAATGAATGAATAAATGAATGAATGACTCTCTGAGGCCCTGTGAACACTTCAAATACAATATACACCCCATAATTTCCTTCTCCTGCCTTTGCCACTTTTCTCCTTCTCCATCCCCCAATTTAGAAATCCTGGAGTCACCAGATGGCTCCTTTTCCTCTCTTAACACATCAACCAGTCACTACATTGCCTGGATTCCACCTCCAATCTTTCTCATCCCCACCCCACTCCAATCCCTGGCTTATTCCTAGTCTAATCCCTCTACCTTTATGCCCTGGGCCTTCTTCACTCCTCCTCAGAGGAGCAGGGTTTGCCACCTCCATCTTTATTCTGATTTTTCTAAAATGTCCATCTCATTATGTCAACTCCAACTTAAAGCCCTTACTGCATCCATATCCCAATTGTATTTCCTGAAGTGTAGGACTCATGCAGTGAGTGGCACGTGACATGATTCTGGGAGGTTCTCCTACACCATGCACCAGGGCACCCTGGGGTGATCATTAACCAGGAATTGAAAGATGAGAAAGTTGGTACTTTCTAACTCTGTCCAGCCTTCTGATTTCACCAAGGATTAGGAAACATCTCTTTTTCACTTGCTAATCTTTCTTTTTTGCAGGAATCAGCACTCCAGCCATAGCTGCCAGTCAGTAAGAAAGATATCTAGCTAGAATGGAAAGATAACAAGGTCTTACTTTTCTTTTATTTGTTTTACAGTTACTTACTATAATGTGATGTGTGAACTATTGGGGAGAGGAGTTTGTTTGTTTGTTTGTTTGTTTGTTTCTGAGACAGAGCCTCACTCTGTCACCTGGCTGGAGTGTGATCGTGTCATCATAGCTCACTGCAGGTCACTCAAACTCCTGGGCTCAAGTAATCCTCCTGCCTCAGCCTCTCGGCTAGCTGGGACTATAGGAGCATGCCACTATACTCAGCTAATTTTTTCTATTTTTAGTAGAGATGTAGTCTCACTCTTGCTCAGGCAACTCTCCAACTCCTAAGCTCAATATCCTCCTGCCTCAGCCTCCCAAAGTGCTAGAATGGATCACAGGCATGAGCCATTGCACTGAGATTGGATTTCTAGTTACAATAATAATGTTCCATAAAATAAATTTTGCAAAGATAAAGATATTGAAAATCATGTATTCATCAAAAAATTAACATCCAAATACATAAATAACTCTTATCAATAGAAATTTAAAAAGGAGAAAAATAGGCAAAAGACTTAATATTTTATACAAGAGGATATGTGAGTGGCCCATAAACATGAAAAGTGCTCAATTTCATTCGACATCAGAGAAATGCAAATTAAAACCACAAGATGATATCACTGTACACCTGCCAGGGCTAAAATGAAAAAAATCTTACAGCACCAAATGTTGGCAAGGATGTGGAGTAGTTGGAATTCTCATTTAATGCTAGTCAGGATATAAATTGTAACAACTACTTTGGAAAACTGACTGTGTACACGGAAGTTAAACTTATCTTTCCTACTCCCGTGACCTAGGAATTCAACACCTTCGTAAAATTCCAACAGAAATGGGTACATGATGTTCATCAAGATCATGCACAAGAATGTTCACAGCTTCATTCATAGTAGCCAAAAACTAAACAAAATCTGTATGTGAGTCAGGAGAATGGATAAATACATTGTGGCATATTCACAGAACTGAATGCTGTATAAAAGTAAGAATAGGCTGGTTGTCTCACACCTGTAGCCCCAGCTACTTGGGAGTCTGAGGCGGGAGGAGGGTTTGAGCCCAGGAGTTCAAGTTTACAGTGAACTATGATCAGGCCACACTACACTCCAGTGTGGGTGACAGAGTAAGAGTCGGTCTGTAAAAGGTGAAAAATTTATATGATCTGAAGAGAAACCATAGCATGACTGGGTCTGTTAAAAAAAAAAAAGGGGGTAATAATGAATTAAACTATAGAAATGTCAAGCAAAAGAAGGAAGGAAGGGAGGAATGGAAGAAGAGAGAGAAAAAGAAAAAGGAGAAGAAGGAGAACGGGGAGGGAGGAGGAGGAAGAAGTAGAAAGGAAAAAAAGAAAAAGAAAAGGCTTTATGGTGCCACTTACATAAAATTCAAAAGCAGGCAAAACTAATCTAAAACTCCAAGAGTGGTTACCCTGTGGAGCTGCTTAGGAAGAGGCTGCTAAAGGGCTCATAATACTCTGGTTTTGACTTGAGGAGAAATTACTCTTTTTTACATGAATGAAAACTAATTGACTTGTGTACTTCTTCCTATGTCTATTATACAAGGAAAACATCACATAAATTTAAGTTTTTAAAAAGTGAAGCAATTAAAGACAAACATTAAGAAAATGAACATTTGAGGCTCTGAGAAGTTCTTTTTTTTTTTCCTTATGCAGTTTTTGGCCGGGGCTGAGCTTGAACCTGCTACCTCCAGCATATGGGGCTGGCACCCTACTCCTTTGAGCCACAGGCGTCACCTGCTCTGATGGGTTCTTAAAGGCACACTGCAAGTGGCAGGATCCCTGTAGGATCAGCTCAATCGCCCAGCCTGACTGGGCTGGTCCAGCAGTTCAGCTTGGTGGTTAGGAGCACAGATTTGTAAGGCTGATGAACTTGAGTTTGAACCTGAGTTCTGCCACTGACTATGGGACTTTAGGCAAGTAATCTGCCCTCTCTGAGCATCAGGTTCCTCAGCTATAAATCACCTCAGAGGATGGTAGGGCTTGACCAGTGGAATGAAGTGGCCCACACTGGACACAATGGGTGAACGGGATAAATGGAGCCATACCAGCCACCTCTGCTCCCTGGACAAGCCCTGCTGTTTCACAGACACACACACATACACACACCTCACTGTACTCATGGATGTCTATATGTGCTGTTCCCTGGAATGCCCTTCCACCTGGTGATCACACTGCCCCATCCTTCAGTGCCCAGCTCAAGCACCTTCTCTCATGTGATGCCAGCCCCAGTGAGGTTAGCCCCACCCCCTCTGCACCATGCCAGCCATGATGCTCCCATGTCCAGTACTAATTACCTCCTATTTTGGCTATTTAGATGGTTTACTGTTCCTTTAGTAGGTGGCACTACACTTGGTTCCTAGGAGGAAGCTCTTGATACCTACTTCCTCACCAAATGAAAGATTGTACAGTTCTTCAAATCAGTTGAATTTCTCTGCACGGTTCCTTTTGTGTGCTCTTAAGAACATCAGACATTTAGCCCTGTGCTAGGGACCTCATCCATATCTACGGAGAACCGGCACCACGAGTTGTGTTGTGGGTGAGTGGTTATCACCATGACATCAGCCTCAAAGGTTAGGGATGTCCCCAAGTCATCCCAGTTCCTTTTGCCACCCTATATGGATAGGTCACCCGTAAGTGCCTCTGGCTTCTACTTAACCTCTTGGTAGTATAACAGGTTCCCTGAGGCAGACGCTTGCTGCATGAGAAAGGAACACTTTATTTTAAACTTTCACGAGTTGTCAGCAGGACAGGGGGGAAAGGGGAGTGACTTGTTCTGATATGACTTCACGTGTGACTGAGTCCTATAGTTCCCTTTGTGGTTTGGTAAATCAGGTCACATTCCTTTAATAAGAAAAGTGCTATGGAACCCTTTGGAAACGTGCTGCCCTCCAAGATCTGGTGTGACAATGATCATTTCACTTCACCCCACTCTTCTGTACCCCTTGCTATTCCCAAATGTGAGGGTCCCTCAGCCGTGCCTTGTCGGCTTATGGAATTCAACAGACAAGTCCAGTTACCACCAAGTGCCAGCCTGGCACAGAAGGCCGGGACAAGCTGGAAAAGTCAGAAATCCTGGCCTGCCTATCTCCTGGGAGGAGACAGATGGGGATGGAATTCACCAGACAGGCTGATGTGTGCAGTGGAAGAAGGGCAGGGAGCCTGTGGGAAACCAAAGGAGATTTGGGGAAGGGGTAGGGAGGGCTTCCTGGGGAGGTTGATGTTTTGATTGCTAGTTTTTTTTAGCTCTGTCCCCCCAGATTGCAAGCTCCATAGGGGAGGGACCTCCACCTTGTCCTCAGCTGTCTCTCTGATAAGAGTGCCTGGAACGGTGATGGTCATGGAGTAGGTGGTGTTCAGTCAACATCCATGAGGCATTAGCTAAGTTGTGAGGGCCAAATGGGAGGTGGCCTTTCGGAAGGCATTCTAGGAGGGCGGAACTTGGTGAACAAAGGCCTGGAGGTGGAAACCAGCAGGATGTGTGAGGGGGATGCCATGGACAGGTAGAGCCTGGAGATATGAGACTGGAGAGGTCTTTGCCTTCCCTCATCCCTTCCGATTACAGGACCCCACAGCCCCAACACTTCGTCTACACTTCCTTCATCCCTAAATCTTCCCTCATATGACCTGAGCTCATTCATCTTACTGAACATTCAATTTATCGAACCCTACTGTGTGCCGGGTATGGTGTTGGAGCAAAGCACCCCCCATGTGCAGCGTAGGCCCATTTCTAGAGTGAGTTCCATGTGGTATTATACCTCACAACAGCCCTAGAGAAGGGACTCTAGCCATCTGTCTATCTGTCCATCTGTTCATTTGTTCACATACTTAATAAATATACAATAAGTGCTCAGTGTGTATCTGGGGCCAGGAATGTAAGGTAAACAAACTGAGCTCATCAGGGGTGGGGAAGAATCAACTCATAAACAAACCAGAAGGCAATCTGAGACTGTGATCAATTCTGTGAAAAAACATAATAAACAGAGTGACACTGTGGGGGAGACTGAGGCAGCCCATCAGTCTGGGTAGTCAGGGAGGGCTCTCTGAGGAGGTGCCATTAGAGAAGACACCAGCCAGGGGAAGAGCACAGCAGGCTGAGCCCACAGCAAGTGCAAAGGTCCTGGAGCAGGGCTCTACCTGGGCATTGGAGGGACAGCCAAAAGGTGATCGGTGTCTCTGGAGAGCTGGAGTGTTCAAAGGGGTGAAGTGGGGAGTAGAAAGGATGAAGTGGAAAAGGAAGCCACAAGCCAGATTGGGAAAGGCTTGCAGACATTTGGATTCATCCTACAGTGAGATTCCAATCCACTGAAGTTTTTCCGGAGGTGAGGGGTATGTTCTGGCCGACGTTTCAACACGGTCACTGGGCCAGGCTGGAGGAAGCAGAGCCTGAAAGATCGGCATTGGTTTAAGGTCTGTGTGGAAGGTACAATGTCGAACCAACTCCTGAAGTCTCGGTTTCTCTTCATGGTAGACCGTGGACTCCAAGATGGGAAAGGAGGGAGGGGACGGGGAAGGGTGACAGCCATAAGAGAGTAGGACTTGAGAAGGAGCCACCCCAGAGAAAGTGAGCTAGAGGGACAAGAGGTGTGGTCAGGGTGCAAATGCAGAGACAGTGCTGTCAGCAGTAAGGACAAGTTCTGAGGTGTGACCTTGGAGTGGGCAGCTGGGTGCAGGGGAGGAAGTGATATCTGGAGGTGAGGTGGTCAGGATACTGTCGTGTGGGTACCAGGGTAGTGAATGCAGTGAGCCAGGAGCCAAAGTCACCCCCGGAGAGGGGAGTGCTGGGGGCGGAGGTGGAGGTAGTGGGCGTCAGCACTGCACTGGTTGTTGTGTGTTGAAGGAGCCACAGGGTGAAGGAAGAAGGATGAGGAACAGCTTGGAAGCGACAGAGAGGAATGAGTGGGTGCCCACCTCCAGGTACCCACCCAGAGTTGTTTCCTCTAAAAAAGTCTGCTGGGAAGTCGCCACCAGGGCCAGGAGGTAGGGGCAGCCGAGAACTCCAAGGCCCCGAGAGAAGCCTGGACAGGGAGGTGGCCAAGCTGAGGCCACACTTGGCAGACAGACTTCCCAATGGGCCAGCCAGTGGGTTGGGGTAAGAGGGAGATGAAGAGAGGGAGTTGTGGGAGGCAGAGGACATGGCGGAGGGAGGGAGGGTCTGAGGGCGGTGAGACGCTGACTAGCTTTTAGCATGGGTTAACTAACTTCTAGAACTGCCTTGGACCTCCAAACTCAGGCTGGAAGCACTAGTCTCCCACTTTCCCCCATCCAGCACTTGGGGTGAACCCAGGTGTGAGTGCCTGAAGGGCACGGGGCAGGCGCCTGCCTCCTGGATCCTCCTCCTCCCCAGATGATCTCCGTGGGCACCAAGCACAGCCTAACGGCAGTGTACAGAGGGTTCTTTCACTGTGAGGGGGTGGTGGGGATCCTGGGGCGTCAGATTAGCCAGCTGGCTCCTGCGGTCCCTTTGCTGTGGAGAAGGCAGATGCCTCCCCGAGAGCCTAGCTACCTCATTCATGTGTGCAGGTGGGACCCTTTTAATGCCCGTCCCCTTCATCTTGACAGGCTTGACATGGGGATGGGAAGAAACTGGCCCTGTAGCCACCACTTTGGCTGTTACAGAACAGTAAACCTTACTGCAGGAGAGAGGGGGCTGTGGTGTTTCAGGACAGTGTCTGAAACAACTGAGCTCTGACCAACTCAGTGCTGTCAGTGTCCTGCGCCCTGTGCCAGCAGGAGTGGGGCCAGGCCCTGGAATGCAAGGTGTGAGGCCTGGTCCTGCAACCCTGGGATTTCACGGACCACCAAGTGATGGGTGTGCCAGAGCTGGGACAGGGTACACACACGGGCATATGGGATCACTAAGGAGGTGACTGAATGGTCACAATACTTACAAGTTGGGAACCTTCATAGACCTGGGCCAAGGGGCACCAGGAAGCCTAAATTTGTCTTTCTGATTTGAGGGTGCTCACCTAGTGGCCCTGTGACAACTAAATAAAGGTAACAATGCCAGAAATGCCCACTGAGTATTAATGACATAGTAGGCATGAGCCCTAGATGTGGACTCTACCCCCCAAGACACCCCCTGTGACCTGCCACATCCAATGGAGGAAGGAGCTGTGTCCCATCAGCAGCTGCCCTGGCCCCCATGGTGGGCACGTTGTCCATTCATTTACTTACGCAGTGAGCATCTTCTTGAGCCCCTACTACATGCCAGGCACTGTGGTAGGTGCTGAGGGTGCAGATAAACATCCCTGCCTTCACGGAGCTCACGCTCTACAGTATAGACAAAGAAAGAGAGGAAATACAAATTCAGTTAGAGGTGGTGTCGTTTAACAGCACAGACCACAGGTGGCTTCCAACCCCTGCCCATGAGAGTGCTCCCCTAGCCTGGAGCCCGGAGGGAGGGAAGATATTTGCTCCAGAGCAGGGGCAGCACCCAAGCCCAGGGTACCTCTCATTTATTGTGAGCCTCAGTGGGAGAGGCAGTCTGGCCCCCTGAGCCTACCAGTCACTGGAGACCAGATAAGACAATCAGATTTGAGCCAGTTCAAGGTAACACCTCTAAGTATAGCTCCCCCACTGCCCGCAGTTGGTGCTGGTGTTGGCACTCCCCAGCTGGGACTGTAGGTCAAGCATCTACATATGCCTTGCACTGTTTCCATAACAGCTTAGGGCTCCAAACGTGAGTGTCCCTGGAGAACTAAATTGGCCTTAAGAGCTAGCCTTGCAAGTCACATGACATGGCGTCTACCACGTCCTGTTGTCTCTGTCCTCTGTAAATCTGACTTGGCTTCAAGAAGAGACAGACTCCAATTCTCAATGGGAGGAGTGCCCAATAACTTGAGGACATTCAGAATTGTCAAACAGCTCAGGGAGGCAGCAGCAGAAGGTGAACTTAGGATATCAGATGGCAGAGTCTACATTAGACCATGGAACTCCAGGTGACATCAGGCTGCCAGGAAAGAGAGGGGGAAGGCCTTCACTGAGACAGTGAGCCAGAGATGGGCCAGAGAGCAGTCATACTAGGGAGGTGAGAGCACTGTCCTATGTGTGAACACCCTGCCTGGCATATAGAGGGTCAGGGACTGCTGGGCTAGATAGGTGGCTCTGAGTCTGGAGGTATGCATGCTCAGGGAGCCCCTTGTCCTGGGCTGGAGTCCTGAATCAGTACCAGGGACCAGGGAGAAGGGAGGACAGGGTCCTGCACTCAGAGAGCCTGACCAGGCTTTGCAGGGAGCTAACAAAGCGGGCATTGGTATTGCAGCCACCATAGCCCTTGGGAAGTGAAACTTTCAAGGACAGTTTTATCATTTACTGTTTGAGGTTAGCTTTCAGTAGTCCCTCTCCTGGAAGAGGCAGATAGGGGCAGGGCCTGAAATACACCCGAAACTTGCCTGAGGGATGTGGGAGACAGGGGACCATGGGCTCCCAGGTGACCCCCCTTCGGGGATTCCCAGTTTGGGGGAAGGGCCATGAATGCAGGGTCCTTCTCCTTTAACACCATACCCAGGGGTGGGGGCAGGGACTCCGGCCTGGGTTTTGGTAGCAGCTATACCAGGAAAGATCTCTCTGACTTTCAGAAATCACTTCCCTTCCCAGTGCTCAGTTTCCTCATCCATCAAATGTCAGGTTGATTGATTTTTAAGGCCATCTGCTCCCTTGACATCATCAGGGAGACTGTTCTCCCCAAACCCTTGTCTTGGCCCCCGCCCAGAGCTTGCAGGCTGTATGAATGTGCAGGGAGGTGTTTCTGAAGATGAGGGCAGCCCAGATCCACCATGGGCTCAGGCTGGATCTCTCCTCAGCTATACCTATTACCTCCCCACTTGCTCCATTCACAGAGGGTGGGCAGCTTGGAGTGGCCCAGCTCCTCCGTTTGAGACACCCTCTTCAACCCTCCTTCCTCAGGGGTCAGAGGCATGCTGGCTAAGCCCTGCTTTATCAGCACCGCTGCCAAGGCACCCACAGGGCAGGTGGAGATAGGAAAGTACTAGGGCAGACTCTCATTGCAGCTAGGACAATAACAATGATGATTAATCACTTGGGGTAACTGGTGTTTAATCTTCATCATCCTTACCAGACGGGAAGCTCCATGAAGGCAGCGTCAAGATCTGTATCCCTAAGGCTTAGAACTGTGGCTTGCTTGTAGGAGGTGCCCCCCAAATAATTAAGCGAATGAATGAATGAATGAAGGCACTTGAAGCACTTTTAATCTGGTGGGGAAGATTGGGCATATTGAGATACTATGATAGTAAGCCTTCTATGTCATGCAATATTTATTATTAACACAGTAGCTAACATACACTGGGGATTAACTCTGTGCCAGGCTTAGTTACCAGATTTAGCAAATAAAGGTACAGGATGCCCACTTTAATGTGAATTTTAGATAAACAATGAATAATTTTGTTAGCATATGTGTGTCCCATGAAATATGAGTGTCCTGTGTCTCATCTGGCAGTCCTGTGCCACATTTTCTAATCTTCACACCAGCCCTATGATGGGGATCTTCCTCTATCACACCCCATTGCAGATGAGGGTATTGAGGCCCAAAAGAGATAAGTAATTTGCCCAAGGTCACACAGCTGAAAGGTGGCCAAACCAAGGGTAACTGAAACCCAAAGTCAGGGCTTAATGATCAAAGTTGCTGGCCTCCCAACAAGGGTCCATAAGTGGTGGGTGCTAGGTTGACCCTGGGGGCCAAGAAGAAAAGGTGGTTTACCAAGAGGGAAAATTGCTTTGGCTAGGGGGGACTAGGAAAGCCTCCCGCTGGAGAGACAGAGAGGGTGGGCAGAGCTTTACAGTAGCCCAGTCAAGGGAGAGGGGAACTCAGGCTTAGACCCCTGGCCCTTCCCAGCTGTGACTTGACCCCTCTGACTCTGCTCTGTAAATTGGGAACCACGCAGATCCATAGTCTCTTATTGAAAATCCTAGGGCCAGACGTGTCTTGGAATTCAGAAGGTTTCCGATTTTAGAAAGGAATTTGGTGTATGAATTCTATGTTATACACGTATAGCACCCTCAGGGGACTTGAGACAGTATCTTGTAATGAAACTTGGGTATCTACAGCAAACACAGGTGCTTTCACTGCTAAGCAGGATACATAGTCCTACCAGGTCTCGTGTTAGGTCAGGTCAGATTTGGGGGATTCAGAATTGAAGACAAGGGAGGGAGGTTTCTTGGGCATAAGGCCGTGGTCCCCACACAGAGAGCTGTTTCGACCCAAGGCATTCCTGCCTTCCTGGCCGGGTCTGCTGGGGACTAGGGAGGAGACAGGCTCTTTGGAAGCCGAGGCGTCTAAGGAGTTTCCAAATAGGAAAACCAGCGGCTGCAGGCCCCAGGACGTGGCCGGGCGAGCCGCAGCCTTATCCTGCGAGCGGGCGTTCCTCGGCTGCCTGTGCGGTGAGTCACCTAGGAATGCGGCCCCGCCAATCCGCGGGCAGGGGGTGGGCGGCGGGCAGGCGAGGGCACCGCCGGGCTGCGCGGCTGCAGCGGGTGACTCAAGCGAGACCCCCTGCACCACCGCTGCCCTCCTCTGTGCCCCGCAGACTGAGGGGGGCGGGGCGCACCTGCTTGTCCTCAAGCGCTGCCCAGGAGCCTCCAAAGGGAGGAACCGAAGAGTACAACTTCCTTTTTTTAGTTATTTGGATTTCATCCTTTTCTTTCTTTCTTTCTTTCTTTTTTTTCTTTGAGACAGAGTCTCACTTTATCGCCCTCAGTAGAGCGCCGTGCCATCACAGCTCACAGCAACCTCCAACTCCTGGGGTTAAGCCATTCTCTTGTCTCAGCCTCCCGAGGAGCTGGGACTACAAGCGCCCCCCACAACGCCCGGCTATTTTTTTTGTTGCAGTTTGGCTGTGTCGGGTTCGAACTCGCCACCCTAGGTATATGGGGCCGGCGCCCTACTCACTGACCCACAGGCACCGCCCATGGATTTCATTCTTTATAATTTTAAACCGCCCCCCAACCCCCGCCAATAAGTAGTACATTTACGCCTTAAAAATGTAAAAATATAGGGCGGCGCCTGTAGCTCATTGAGTAGGGCACCGGCCCCATATACCGAAGGTGGCGGGTTCAAACCCGGCCCCTGCCAACCTGCAACAAAAAAATAGCCAGGCATTGTGGCAGGTGCCTGCCGTCCCAGCTACTCGGGAGGCTGAGGCAAGAGAATCACCTAAGTGCAGGAGCTGAAGGTTGCTGTGAGTTGTGTGACGACAGGGCACTCTATCAAGGGCACAAAAGTGAGACTCTGTGTCTAAAAAAGAAAAAAAAAAATACGAAGATCTCCGGGAAATATTTGTACAGCCATGATTATAGCAGCATTATTCTCCTTAGCCAAAAGATAGAGGCAATCCTAGAGTCCTGAGAGGGATGAATAAATAAACAAAATGTGACTGTATAGACATGCTACAACGTGGAGAACCTTGAAGACGTTGTGCTGGGTGAAGTCACCCAGTCATGGAAAAGACAAATGTATGAGTCCACTGTGGGTGCCTCAATTATAGAAGAGTGGTGGTGGGCAGTGCAGTGGCTCACGCCTGTAATCCTAGCCCTCCAGGAAACCAAGGCTGGTGGATTGCTTGAGCTCAGGAGTTGGAGACCAGCCTGAGCAAGAGTGAGACCGAGTCTCTACTAAAAGTAGAAAAACTATTTCTATTTCTAACCTGTCGTTGTGGCAGGCGTTTGAGCCCAAGAGTTTGAGGTTGCTGAGAGCTATGACACCATGGCACTCTACTCAAGGCTACAGAGCAAGACTCTGTCGAAATAAATAAACAAATAAATAAATATAAGAGTGGTGGCTGTCATGGACTAGGGGGAATGAGGAGCTAGTCTTTCATGGGTACAAAGTTTCCGTTTTGGAAAAGAGTTCTGGAGATGGGTGATGGTGATGGTGATTGGTAAGTATCAATGAGAATGTACTTAACAGTACTTAAAAATACCTAAGATGGTAAACTTTATGTTACATATACTTTACCACAATTGAAAAGAAAAAAGGTAGAGGTACAAAAGTCAATCTCAGGCTCGGCGCCTGTGGCTCAACAGGCTAAGGCGCCAGCCACATACACCTGAGTTGGCGGGTTCGAATCCAGCCCAGGCCTGCCAAACAACAATGACTGCTGCAACCAAAAAATGGCCGGGCATTGTGGCGGGCACCTGTGGTCCCAGCTACTTGGGAGGGGGAGGTAAGAGACTCACTTAAGCCCAGGAATTGGAGGTTGCTGTGAGCTGGTAATGCCACAGCACTCTATCCAGGGTGACAGCTTGAGGCTCTGTCTCCAAAAAAAAAATAAATAAAAGTCAATCTCACTCCTGCCCTCTGAGCCATGCAGTTCCTTCACCTAAAACACTGAGACTCACCACTGTTTGTGTAAGCTTCCACAGTCTATACAAATCCATACACACATGTTTAAGGATAAATGCAAAAATATAAATCTGTCTAAATATATACACACAACTTTCCCTCCTCCATAAAGGCAATGGTAGCATGCTCTGCGCTTTGTTTTTTCCATTTAACATCTTGGAGATTCTTCTAAATCAGCAGTTCACAACCTGTGGGTTGCGACCCACAGGAACTGTATTAAAGGGCCATGGCATTAAGGTTGAGAACCACTGTTCTAAATCAATGTCTAGCTGGGCACAGTAGCTCAGGCCTGTAATCCCAGCACTTTGTGAGGCTGAGGCAGGAGGACTGTTTGAGGCCAGGAGTACCAGCCTGCTGGACAACATAGTCAGATCCCACCTCTACACAAAATTTTATACACACACACATACATGGCTGAGCATGGTAATACATGCCTACAGTCCTAGCTACTTAGGAGGCTGATTTAAGAGGATTACTTGGTCCCAGAAGTTAGAGGCTGCAGTGAGCTATGGTTTCACCACTGCACTCGCTCCAGCCTGAGAAACAGAATGAGAATCTGTCTCTAAAATTAACTAACTAAATAAATTAGTAAATAAAATAGCGCTTAACAAGTTTTTTTTTAAATTATTAAATCATAGCTGTGTACATTAATACAATCATGGGGTACAATGTTCTGGTTTTATATACAATTTGAAGTATTTTCATCAAACTGGTTAACATAGCCTTCATGGCATTTTCTCAGTTATTGTGTTAAGACATTTACTTTCGGGCAGTGCCTGTGGCTCAGTGAGTAGGGCACCAG